>JBAGKK010491286.1:0-15762 GCA_037177015.1 Euceroptres primus
TTTAGTGGTTCACAATCCACTGAACTCGCCAATAAGACAACGAGCTAAGAGAACGAGGATTTCAGCCTGTTACATTACACCACCAACAGAGGCTTCACTACGCAGCCGTGCGAACTAATCAAAATGCACCAAAATGTGCCATTGCATATACGGCTGGGTTTTTGTTATATATGTGAAATGAGGTTATGTGATTATTTCGGTTTTGATTTTGACAAATTTTGTAAGTTTTAATTTTCGCATCCACATGTTTGAACAAAAAATGGAAAATGTTACTAATAAGGAGACTTTGAACCTTCTGGACTTGCTCTCAGAAACTGATTCCGATGTTTCGGATTTGGTCTTCACACCTCAAAGAAAGAAAAAAGTCAAAAGGTAAGTTTTTGTAATTAGATTACATTTCAGAAACGCAACAGTCTTTAAATAATCATTTCTGTCAACTAAAGCTCCTAAAAATCATATATTTTTTAAGGTTATTATTTCCTCTGACTCAAGAATAATTCGATCGATATTTCATTTTTGCTAACATTGGGAACTTTTTAAGAGAAAAACTATGGGAATTGCGTATAATATTATTGTTTTGATATTTCTTATCACTCCCGAAAGAAATCTACATTTTTAAAATTATTCCTACCTTCTATAAAGTTTTGTATCATACCAGCAAACATATTTCAAAAAAGTCAAAACAACTCTCTCTATAAAATTCTTTTTTGAAATTTTATGAACATCTAATACTATACAATAATTTTTTTAGACGACATCGTTCTACTAGTGCAGTCAAGGTCAAGCGCAGCAGTTTCTGCGGTTGCAAACGTTCCCAGATGAGAATTACTTCATTATGGATTGCTGCTGTTTTATTTACTTTATGGTTAATGGCCCTATCTTGGCTGGCAGTTATTTTGTATGGGGAAATTGGACGAATGGACATTTCTATCAAGTCGAGTAAGTAAAAAGTAAACACATATTAAGGGTATGAGATACATAATTACGTTGCGAATTACCGATCGATTTTTTATTTACACTAGCGCTAATTATTTCCTCTCTGATGCATGGTCTTTTAAGTTTTACATTTAATAATCATAAATCTTTGAAATTGGAAAATAAAATAAAATTAGAATTTTTAAAATTTGTATGTGAGTGAACTATGAAGCAATGGTATTACTAAAAAGCGATATTTAACAATTTCGAAATAAGCAAACATTTGTAAACTGGAAAACTTTGAAAATTTAAGACTCGAATATTTTCCTTAATTCGTAATTCCAAATTTCTAGAATTAAAGCTATTCAAATTAAAGAATTTAAGTTTAAACATGTCTTTTAAGGATGTTTTTCCCGTACAGTCAAACTGAAAATTAATCAATATTTATCTTGAATTATAAAATCAACAAAAAAGAGCTTTTTGTCAATTCCAATGAATTTTAAAAGATAAACTGAAGCGTTTTACATCAATTAAATATTTTGAGTTGTAATTGTTTATTTAAAAGTAGTTATTTAAATATCTGTGTTTTTTCCTTCGTCTTAGACAAAAACCGTAATTTCCATTCAATTTCAATTCTCAACGGCTCATTTTGTTCCTTAAAAAATTGTTTACAGTTCTGTTTGATACGTTTTTATTAAAACTTGTAATTTAATTTGCAATATCATTATCTGTCAAATATCTAAATAAAATAATTTTAATAAAAACGTACGAAATAGAACTGTAAAGGATCTTTTAACGAACAAAATGAGCTCTTGAGAATTGAAATTGAATGAAAATTACGACTTTTCTCAAAGATGGAAGGAAAAAACGCAAATATCCTAATAATTATTTTTAAGTAAACAATTATGATCAAAACTATTTTTTTCTAAATTATCTTTAGATTTTATTTTCAAAATTCGATAAAAATAACTCTGGGTTCATTCTCCTTGATACATATAAAAAATCAATATAAAGATTTGATTAATTTTAAAGTTAATTGAACATTCTTAAATACATTCTTATGTATTTAAGTATTCTTAAATACTTAAGTACTTAAATAAGTACATTCTTAAATACTGTTTTCTCAAAGTGGAAGCTTTTAAAGTCCAGCTATTTTAGTCAGTATTTTTAAGTCAGGAAAATCTCTAATTTATAGTTTCTTTTTAAATTCGACTTCTCTTCATTTTTTTCTCTTCTAAATTATTTTCGAAACAGAAATTTTCTTAAGTTATATTATTTATATGTATATTTTTTAAATTAAAACTTTTAATTAATTTTATATTAAAATTACGAAACATAATCTGATAATCACGCGCTTTTCATTTTCAATCATTTTATTTCCCTATTAGTCTTGTATTTTTTGACATTTGAAAATAAAAACCCATCTATGACTTTAACTTGGTCTAAGTGTCAAATTAAAAAAATCCAAGCAGCATTGCGGAAAAGCGACAATAATGAAATATCGAAATTGCGAGTTTTTTGGGCCATCCATTTTTAGAGAACAATATTTATGCATCGATGTCTGGTGCGTTTCAGTTTTTATTTCAAAAACAAAAATTTTTCAAAAATAATTTTTTTCAAAATAAAAATTTTAAAAAATCGGTTGATAATTCGTGACATCATTATGTATCAAATAACGTTAATAGCAGTATTTTTCAATAGGAATTCTCAGAAATGTTTTATGTTTGATTATCCGTTTTCTGATATAAAATTTATAAATATTTTAGTCTTAAGTTTTAGCTTTTTGGGATTTAAAAATAGATGCCGATTTGCTCTATTTTATACCCTGCTTTTAAAAAAAAATTTCCCCCTTTTTATACAATGCGAACCATGAAGGTACATATCTTCATTCGCCTATTTATTTATCAAGTAGCGCGTATAAAAATTAATTTTATATTACTATAATTGCTATCATTTTTATTGACAAAAGTACTGAAGTATTTAAAATAAAAGCGCTTCGAAAATTATTGGCATAATTTAGTATCATGTAAAGTAAACAAGTAATTTAGAATCACATTATACAAATTTGCAATATTCACTAATTTACAAGCAAAAAAAATATTTAATTTGAGATCGAGTCAATATTTAATATATATATGCATAATCATTTCTAAAAATTTGTAGCTATGGATAATTAAGTTAATGGTTTGTAATCAATTACCTATTTACGTAATCGAGTGGCCATTGCTCAACATTATACTCGTAACGATTTCGGCACTTCATATTATTTAATTACTATTCAGTGTTCCACTCAGTTTTGCATTGTTTTCTTTCGTTAAATTAAAACTCAAACCAAAATCGAAGATTTTTTTTATTACTTTTAACATTTAAACAATTTATTTTGAGGAAAATTCATCTACAAATTGAAAAAAGAAATCAGGAAAAAGCTGAGTTATATTTATTATTTGATAGGAATATACAAGATTATATGTTACTTCTCGTGTTACTTCTATTTTATTATCTTGTAAGAATGTGTTTTCTTCACTTACATTAAGTCGGGCGTGCAAATAATTGTAATTTAGTGTCAAGTGCTCCTTTGATATACCTATTTATTGCAACAGAAATGAATCATAAATGCTGTTGAGTGATGAAATTACGCTCCAGTTTAGACGGAAATATCCCTTTAGTCATAAATCTTTAATACGCATCTTCAATCCTGTTGAAAGTTTAGATTCTGAAAAACATTTACTGCAAAAAATTGCTTTTTATTCCCCAAAAAAATACGAGGGATTTCCTTTTAGTATTTCCCTTTACCAATCCCTTTTAAATTTTCAAAAATAAGCCCCGAAATCTTACTATATGCAGGGTGTCTAGTGGACCGGGAAATCGGGAAAAACACGGGAATTTTATTTTGCTGGGAAAAAACCGGGAATTTTATTTTACCTTGGAAAAATCCGGGAATTTTATTTAGGATTGGGATTATCCTTATGTTTTATTTTTTTTATTCTTCAGATTTTAATAGCATTTAAGCAACTACTTGTGATTCTGACTGTATAATTTATAAAATATTTATTTTACGTGTTACAAAAGTTTTAAAATATGTACTTTCGATTAATATTTATCACTTCAGTCTGTGATTAAAGGTAAGTTTGGCACGTGTAAATAAATAATTACTTTCTTTACGATATAAATTTTGTATCTGTATATTATGTTAAAATTCCCATTTCTGTGTATACGTTCACTTTCAAAAATCACAAAAAGACATTTTTAACTTGATCGGGAAAAAACCGGGAAAAACCCCGGAATTTTAAATGGCCTGATCGCTAGACACCCTACTGTATGATTTCACTCTAAAGTAAAATTAAATTTCCAGATGGAATGAGAGAATTCAGTTTAATCACTGCTTTATAATAAACATTTAAAAAATTTGTTTAACTAAAGATTATTTTTTTTAGAAAGACAATAAAGATTAATTTTTTGTAATGCTTCCCTAACAAAGTAAAGAAGAGAGTTTGCTCTCTAAATCTGAATCAGTAAAAATTTTCACTGATTTCCTTTAGTGACCCATTTCTAGCTAATTCATCAGTGAATTTTGACTGAATTTCAGTGAATTTGACTGAAATTCAGTTAAAATTCACTGACGAATCAGCTAGAAATGGGTCACTGAATGAAATCAGTGAAAATTTTGACTGATTCAGATTTAGAGAGTGGAAAACAAGATTTTTAATAACGTTCTTAAACAGTGATTTTTAAAAAAAGTGATTTAAAATTGTGCTCACCAAACTGAAATTTCTTAATAAACCGATTTCGATTCAAAGCAGACGCTATTTCGTAAAAAAAGAGAGTTTTAGATCGTTGAAATGGATTGTTGTCCTAACATGTTTTATAAATGACATAAGATAGACGTATTTTTTTGTTTCAACCTCAATTTTTTACAATATTAGTAGAATCAACCCTTCAAACTTCAGGGAGAAACTTAAAAAAAATTTAAATCAACAAAATTGTTCTGATTCGTAAATCGGTGGATTACTGACAATAGACAATTTTTTTTTCTTTATCCGCTCATGCATATATCATTGAACGACTAATGACTATGTTAAAAAAAATGCCCAAAATTAGAAAAAAATATTTATTATATAAGTTTCATAGAATTAGTTTTTTTATACAACTAGAGGAATAATTGTTTTATTTATGATTTGTAGATCTATTTTTTTGTAAGGATCACAAATGTCAGAATGCATCCGTGAAATCAACCCTCTTTTCGGTCATCTGACTGTTTCGTCTACCCTTCAGTCGTCTCAATGTCGGCCAACCCTCTTTAGTCGATATCAAACCGGAGCCGCTGGCAAATACGCGGAAGCACGAAGGCGACAGCACAGTCGCAGTTTTATTCGAGAATCGCTTCGAGGCGGCGGTCTGTGCTTCGTGCGCCGTTTAATTTCACCTAAAATAATTGAAATGGCACCAAAAATAGGACTTGAAATCATCAAAAGTGTCACCAGTTGTCAGTGAAATACAATGAAGTGTGAAAGTGTGACCCTGACTCAAAGAGTGTCTACTCGGGAAATGAAGAGCCTTTATGGTTGGGGAATTCAAGAATTTTCGTTTTCCAAAATTTATTTGACAATAACTCACATGTCATGAAAATTTAATTGTACGGAATTGTGAGAGATACACTTGTTCGTATTTCTATATTTAAAAAGATACAGTTATTCTGCTATATGATTAAGGACTTTTTTTTAGCAAAAGTTTTACTTTTTCAGATAATATATTTATCTGAATATATCTATCAACAAAAATGAAATATTGAAAAATTTGATTTTGTATTTTCTTGCTACTTGTTGCAAAGTGACTTATTTTTCTGACTAAGTGAAGTAGAAAAATTTTGTTAGAAAATTATAAATTTGTTTTCAGTATTTTCTCAAAAATGTATAATATTAATCGTTGAACAATTCAAAATTTATGCCTAGAAACGAGCAGGACATAGATATTATTGATTTTAGAAAGTTACTACAAAATATAATTTGTGGTTTTAATTTCAAATTCAGTTTAAAAATGCAAATAATTTTGATAGTGTCCGGATATTTATATTAGGAATAATTCAATATTGTGCCTTAGCATAAAGAATATCAATATTTCAAAGTCATATTTCTTTCAAGATTTGACATGTCATAAATCATAAAATGAAGTAGTCGTGGAAAATTTTCGTAACTGCTATTCGATTTGCATTCAAATATTACTTTCTTTAAATAAAATTACTTTGAGTGAAACATTATTCAAAGTGGTACTAATTTTTTTTTCATCTTTTTTTTGGCGTCTTCAATTTAAGATAATAATCCTGAAAAAATCGTCTTACGGTAGTTATTTTCCTTCGTGAATAACCACTCAAGAAAAATGTAATTATGCCTAAGGACGTTTGTAGTACTCTCGAGGCGTTGTCCTATATCCGTAAAGGCCCTGAATTAATAACATTTCTCAAAGAAAATTTCCGCAGGCAACTCTAATTACCTTCCACGAGTAAAATTTACTCCTGCTGAAGTTTGAATGGCACAAGAAACTGTAAATTTTGACTTGGGATTTAATTGTGAACTTCTCTCTACTTCTTATTTTAGAAACATTATTTTACAATTAGAATCAATTAATATTATTGAATAATTATATGTTAATTTTACTTGAATTATTTATTAACAAAAAATTGTACAAAGTAAAATTATAAATAGATATTAGAAACAACTTATGCTAAGTTTCCTCAACTAGTTTTTTTTATCACTTTAGTTGACTGTCTATCAAGTATGAAAATTGGTTAATTGAATAACTCAAGCTTCCAGCTTTACATTAAAAATAAAGAAGTTAGCACGTGTAGGCTGTAAAGTTTCATAAGCAAGTGTGCGGTGAAGCATCGGTGAACATGTCGTATATATAAATTTTATACAAGGTAAAACGGACAACAGAATCGAAAGGAGAACCTTGTCTGACATTTTCACTGATTTGTAAAAATTTTTTAGATTCTTTCTCTAGTGCTGATTTTTTTTGCACATACATTTGATCAGCAATCAATTGGTACTTGTCCTTGAATTTTTAATTTGATTCCTGAGTAAAGTTGTTGAATGTCTAATTAAATTCCAAAGTCGTTAAAGGTTTATGAGATATTTAGTGACTCGTTTGGCATATCAATATTAATTTATAATACTGGGACAAGGTCAGCAGATATAGGTGGTCGTTAAGAAATATTTAGTGCAAGATCTTTAGTTTTGCAATTAAATTAACTAGTGGAATTAAAAACTCATTTTTAAATATCCATTTTAGGTCGTGTAATTTTCATGGTGAATTAAATAAATACTTGTTCTTTAATAAATACTTATTTGGGAATCGTCAATACAATATATTGGTTTAAAGGCTACGTGACTATTTTTATTCTTTGGTTTCACTCATAAATTAATAAATTAAATAAATTTTCCAGAGAAGACAGATGTAAAATAATGATCTTGAAAATTTATTTCAGACATTTTTTTGCTACTGTATTTTTTAGAATTATGTGGTCCAGAAAGTTTACATATTATAAATTCAGTATCTCTTCACTTAAAATACTTTGAGATATGATATTGCATTTTATGGATTGCTATTAATAGTCGTATTGCATTTATGTGTAAAATAATTCATAATCGCTTTTTCTAAACAGTGCATCTTATTCTAATCGTTATCGAGTTTGAAGATCATTCCAGTAATTGAAATTAACAACTCAATACGAATCTTAAAGTGATTCATCTTGTTTTATTGGCAAGGTGATAACCTTTAATTTTTTTATTCTGTTACTAATAAATGCACGTATTTTTATATCTTAACAAGTAGCAATTATCGATTATCAAGAAGTAAATCAATATTTAAATACCAATTGTGCAGTCATTTTTCCATACATTTAAAGAGCAATTTATTTTTCACCTGCATATTTTAAGTGACAACAACAAAATAATCTAGAGATAAATCAAGTGACAAACAACAATAAAAGCATATAATTTGTAATCATGGAATTATTTATACAGTATTTAATTAAATAACGTTTAAATTATTTCCAAATTTCTTGGTAATTATAAATCCGTAATTCCTTATGATTTCAGATTCAGAATTACGAAATTAAACATCAACCTTCTATAATGACGAATCACTCTTTCGTCACAGTGATTCATCACTCAGAAGCTCAATTTTTAAACACTGAAAACAATTTGTTGAATTAACAAAAAATTGACTATCATTGAAATTGTTTCCATCAGCAAATTTTTCAATGATTTCATTTTAGTTACAATTTATCTTTGATAGTGTTAGTACAATTTCTTACTTCGTTGACTCGCATCTTGTGAGTCACGTGATTCGTGTACAAACACAATCTTCAACGTTTGTAATCTATTCTTAAGTACTTATTTCTAAACTTATGAACATTATCATTTTGTCATGAGCCTGATTGTTCACAGATGTGAGTGTATATTTGTATATGTACATGTCGTGTGTTAACTGTATTCTTTTCTTTTGTGTTTATGTACCTACTACCTGTTTGTCAGGTATGACCTAGGTGATAAACACACAATGAGACATATATTGTTGTAGAATTCAGCTTATGTCATTATTCACAAATGTTTGCAGTTTATCTGTATTGATTCCCTCTTATGTTCTTTTAGGTATATATTTTGTAACACTTTAACGACCATGAGGTCGCCTATAACTTTAATGGTGGATTAGATAATCTATTATAGTAACAATGAATGGATTTTAACTTCTGAGATGACAATGATTGATTGTTTAGAAGTTAAATTAGATTGGAGATAAAAATTGTCGCGTCTCATTCAATGAAACATTTTTTTTAAATTTCTACATGAATATTGATAAAAATATAAAATTATGAAAGATATTCATTTTTCAATATTTCTCTAAGATTTGGTGTAAAAAATCGTTTTATTTTGTAAAGTCCAATAAGCTTTTGAAATATTGTTTCATTAGAAAGCGTCGAAATTTCAGAGAAATTATTTTGAAAGCTTCCATACCTATTTAAAAACCTATATTTTATTCATGGAAGTTTTCATATTTTAATACAATTTGCGGAAATAGAAAGCTATCAAGTTGTAAAGTTATAAAATTTTGAATTTCAAGGTGACTAAATTTGAAAGAAAAATCTCGTTACAGAAATTTATTTTACTCAAAAATTATCCATTAACGACTTCCATGAAACTTATCTTTAAATACTCATTATATTATTAATATTTACAAAAGATTATACTTACATATTACTACAAAAGATTATACTCACATATAACGTGTTCTATTATTACATACTTATGCTAATTGAAAATTAGTTGATAAGCAAAATATTTTTAGATGGTTGGGAAAAAAAATTGTCATTCAGTCATTAAAAGTTTCAGAGAGTCATTTAAAAGCTAAAGAAATACAAAAAAAATTATTTAAAGAGTAAAGAAACTTACAGCCATGTTCATCGCTGTTTTATATGTATATAGAAACCTTAAACATTATAGCCAAGTTTACAGTAGAATCAAAATTCTTTCACTAAATAAAATATGTTCTTAAGATATAAAAAAACTAACAGAACTTTGCAAAACTTTTTATTTTTAAAAATTACAATTATATTTGTCCATAAAGAACCACACTTTGGTTATTTTCACCAAATAAATTATTTTCCATGATTATTTATATCAGACGCAAAAAAAACGAGGCACCTTAATAATCCGTGTGTTCATTAATTATTTTACCAGCCACAAACAAGTAAAGGAAAAGATAAGATTTCCATCTCTCCCCCCCCCCCTCATACACACACACACACACACACCCACACACACACAGATAGAGAGAGAGAGAGACCCTCTCTCTCTCTCTCTCTCATCCGCTGAACTGCGTGGAACCTATTTCTTTTTTTAGTAGTATTTTTTTTCGTCAGCGATATATTATCGCAGTCGCAAAGCCTTTAGCGTTATCTATTTCAAAATAAATTTCGTTCTTTTGTGACTCGATTTCGTTTAAATGTTTCTGATAAACTAATTTATTAAAATCCACTTGAGAAGTTGAGAAAAAAGGGAAAAATTAAAAACTTGTGGCCTTGTGGTCTTGTAAGAACGATAATAATTTTAAAAACAAAAGTGTATCTCTCGTCTTCGTTCAATTGAAATTTCTACTCCAATTAAAAGTCTTTCGAATAAATTATTTATTAACTTTTTAGAGTGGTTCTCAATTTCAAAGAATATCTTTCTGTGATGCCTCAACCCACAGAATTCGGAAATGTGTTTTGTGAGCTCGAAAATCAAGAAGACGACGCACAAAGTAATGGATTTCGTTAATTTAAAAATAATATCAGGTGATTTGGTTCAACAAAGAAGAAAATGTCGGAATTTCCAGCAGAATCTGGTCCTATAATCGCAACCAAGTCGTATCTTTATATCGGTTGATATGGCTGATAACGTGATAACACTGTGTATTTTCCAAACGAAATGTAATTCCATAGTGTAGATTTTGTCTGCCGACAATGCAAGTCAAGTAATTCGAGTCCAACGAACGGAAATCGCAGGATATCCGGGGGAAAAAAGCGCTAGAAAATGATACTTTAACAAAAGTGAGTTGGAGGCAGAAGCACAAAGGTGATGCCAATACGTACCAAAAAATCCTGGTCAAGAGTAAAAAATACTTGGCAGCGTACTTTCGAAAAGCTTGAAAGCACAGGTAAACTTCAAATTGGTTTTATTTTTAAGATGGACTCGGTTGCTGTGACTGTACCACTTCGTCCTCCGACGAAAAAAATGAAGAAACGAAAAGAACTCGATGCCCTTGCACCCCCTCATGCTGTCTCGAGACGAAGTAATGGAAAACGCAGCTCTCAGGTATTAAAAATATCAAGGAAAAGATCAAAATTTTACTTTATTTTCTTCCCTTATTCTAGCTTTTTACCTCTTCCTGTTCTTCTTTTTTCTTGTAAAAATTGTTTTCAACTTTTTACTATCACTAGGACAGCAGAAAATTCTTTAGATATTTCTTTTTTTTAGACCTTCTGGAAAAAATGAGGAAAATACAAGGAATATTTAAGAGAAGTGAAAAAAATTGGAGAAAAGGAATTAAAAATTGCGAATTGCATTTGGATGATGATTTATAAATTTGAAGAATTTTAAAAGAAGTTTTGAAATGGGCAATAAAGTTGAAAAGATTGAGGGTTTTGAATTATTTAAATATTTTGTAAAAATTTCAAAAACTTTACAGAGTATCCAGCAGAAATGGAACTCAGGGAGGTCAGAGAAATTTCAGGCATTTTCAGTGATCCGAGACAAATCAGGAAAATATCAGGTCAGGGAAATTTTTGCTCGGAAAGTGGCTAGATAATCTACAGAGAAACATTAAACATACCCACATATTTCGCAGTAGATAAGATTAAAAAAGGAAAAGTCAGAGAATTTTCAACTTTATTCTCGCTGGGCAGCCTGATTTAAGAAAATTATTTCACTCCATAATTTTTTAAATAAAATTCAGAAGGGTGTAAATTTTAGTTTCGGGGTTGAAAGATGTTCAAAGCAATTTTCAAAATTATCGATAGTATCTGAATTTAATCAAACATTATAAATCTCTTCTTTCCTCAAATTTATTTTTGTAATTATTCTTTTAATCTTAATCCTTCGTTTGCAATTAATTTAGATACAGTTCAATGGATACATTTTAATTAATCAATTTTCTTTAAATTTGTTAGGTAACTGCTGCCCCAAAATCTTCAACAAATCTTAGACTTCTATTCAGAAATATAGTTTCGTACAGACAGACCTTCACCATGTCATATTCCCCGCAACTAGTCTTGATTGTTTGCCCCTACTCTCGAGATGGCGTTTGCGCAGATAGTTAACATCCACAAATGGATATATACGTGTGTGCGCAAATGCCTGTTGCGCAACTTCCAATTTCCCTTCTGAGCTACCTCCATCATTTCATAACTCCCCCCGAAACTATGACATGGTGGAAGTCCGACTGTAAAAAATGTTAGAACATTTGTCTTTATTTTCTGAGAAAAAAGTTTTCGAACTGATAAAATTTAAAAATCGTTTTGTTGAATAATATTATTAAATTATCAATTTAAACTAGGAGAATGAAAAATACTCGAAAGGGACTAAATCCATTTTTAAAATCCTTTATTATTTGCCTTCCATAGGAATTATTATCAGACAGCAGTGACGAATGTTCAGAATTTTGGAATGTTTCAACACGCGGTCCTCGCAAATCCAGACATCGAAGCAGTCAGTCATGTCCTGGTCTCCTGAGAGCTTGTAGTGCTTTTTTGGCTTGTGCCGCAGTCCTCGCAACGGCTAGTTTAATTTGGCTTTTTATCGACGTTCGTCAACAACTTACAACCCTCAGGAGTGAATTAGACCAAGGTATAAAAACTAAAGGACCCCGGATACCTTGGCACTATTTTCATATTTTGAATTTATCTTAAGAAATAAAGAAACTCTGGATAATCACATGAAAGAGAATATAAATAAAAAATTAAACAAGCCCTTTGAAATAACACTTGTAACCATTTTTAATTGTACTGTCGACATGAGTTTCATTCATGAAAATAAAGAAATTACACGAACTTCAGTGAAATTATTTCTCATTTTCTAATTGTGATTTTTCTCAAAAATAAATTTAAACTATAATAAAATTAATTTTCACATGGCTTCTGGTTTTCAGTGATAGCAGGAAGCGAAGGACTTCCTGATGCTATACAAAAATGTGATTCTACGTCTAAGCAACTTCAAAAAAACCAAAGTAACATCTTTATTCAACTCTCCAATCTTAAGGCTCAACTTAATAATTTCACAGAGCAGGTAACAATAGCAACCATTCCAGGTTAATTTTCTTAAAAGGTTAAGAAGAAGCAAGGTTTAAAATATTTTTTAAGTAGTAAATATTGTTTTACAGAAGTTATTAATGTTTCTTTAATATTTTACAGATGACTGCCATACAGCGAGGTTTGCAAGAAGTTCAGGACTCGTTAAAAGCAGAACCTCAGTTAGCAAGCTTACCCAGCGATTTTAAATCCCTGCAAAGTAGTGTGGCTAAAGTCGGTAGCCAAATAAGTGACTTAAATCCCACTGTGCAAGTCTTAAAAGAAACAAACCAAAATCTATTAAATACGCAGAAGAATATGCAAGAGAATATAAGTAGCCTTCAGGTAAAAATTTGTTAAATCTTATCTGCTTTAAAAATCACAATTGCAAATAAGATTCTTACTTATCTTTCACGAAATGTTGCAGGCCTCTTTGTTAGAATTAACTAATGTAACGCAGAAACCGCAATTGCTGTCAACAAATGAAACTAAAATTAAAATTGAAGACTTAAGAACAACCATTTCGCAGTTAGCGAAGAACTTGTCGATTATAAATCAAAATTTGACGGCGAGAATCGACTGGGCTCGCGAGGAGCAAACAAAGGACCACGTAAGATTCCAAACATTTATTATTATATTTACTGAAACTTTATAAGAATAATCTAACATTTTTAATTTTGTAGGGTAACTTAGATATTCTGGCAGACAAAGCAGAAAACTTACGCACAAAAGTTGAAACATTGCGAGATGATTCCATTACTATTCATGATCAGGTACTGTTTAAAAATTTTGATTCTATTTGCAGCGAATTTCAAAATGAAATAAATATTTTCTCAAATATTAAATCAGATTTGATATTTAAGAATATATTTCACAGTTTGATCAATTTAAACTCCCAAGAGAACTTCTTCAGTAACCTTCTTATTTAAATAAAACTGCGTGTGCATTGAATTTATTTTTCAGATAAGTAAAATTCAATCCAGGGAATCTGCATATAATAAGACATTAGAGGAACTGGAGCAAAAGTGCAGTACTTTCCAAAACTCACAAGCTTCAGTAGTGACACTTAAAAATCAACAATCATCTCCTACGTTGAGCAGTTCTGGTGAAAAAACTTTACCAGATCAAAGTAGAACAAAGGCAATAACTGCAGAAACAGATCATAGAAATCTAGGTTTGCTAAATTTGTATTTATAATTTCAATCTGACCATTTTGTTCATTGAATATTTTTCTTACAAGACCTCTTTCTCTGGATTTCAACCTCTTTTTTATTTAAATTATAAATTTTCCAAACTTTTAACAGGAAGCATGATGCCGATGGAGGGAAATTTGTCGACAGGTAGACCTAAAAGATCGAGTGAGTCTTTAAGTGAATAAAAATTCTGAGAAGTATGTTACAAAAACCAATCTCAGTAGATAATACTTTGTATATGCAAAAGTATTAACATTGTAAATATTAATAACGCAAACATGCCATAATTTCTGTACTTAATACTACATAGTTAGAAATACGCATTATCTGTATAAATCACACTTTCATTGCAAGATATTTTACACATTTCTAGGACAGTTTTAATCTAGAAATGATTATTACATAATTTGAATTCGCACTGTGTGTGAGAACAATTACACTTTTTAATTACAATGCAGTAAAATGTCGTTCTATAATGATTTGAGATTTTTGGGATTCAATAATTAAATCAGTTGTGTGATACGGCAATGATTTTAAATAAAATTTTTTTTAAACTAATTAATTTCGTATCAAACATTTTTTTTTATTTTCTGGCGCAAAGAATTTCAATATCCATGGCTCGATAAAATTAGAGTACGTCAATAAATAGTAAACATTTGGTGATAGGAAATTTTATATTGTTATTTGATTATTTAAAATTATCTAAAGAAAAATTGTTTTCGCACAGTTTCAAATTCGTTTTGTTTCTTAACTTTATTAAGTTAGCTGGCTTATCCGTATTTATCTGCCAAAGAATTTTATTTTTGACGATTCTTATATTTCTTTATCATCAAATAACATAATTGTATAGTGTAAAAATACTGAAAAATTTTTACTATTATTATTAATTATAATGTATAATAATTTTGTTTAGTTTTGTATTGAAAAGTTACCTTCTAAAGTTTCATTATGAGAACTAAAAGAGTATTTTATTTCGTACTAGGTTCGAATTTTAGAGAAATAGAATGGAGTTATCATTTCTTCATAAACTCCTCTGGCATTAAGTTATTTTTTCTAGGTGCCAAATCGTTAGATGATTACGGCCATTTGTATAAATAAAAAACATTATATGGGTATTTATTAGGAAGTAAGCAAGCAACCACGATCATTCTTTTACAATTGTTTAAATTTAAACATCACAACGATCAAATCTTTAATTTTCATCTACGAGTGCAGATAAATTTAGTCCTGCGGTGTAATCGATCTAATGTTTTAATATTTATTACCACGTCTATTAATAATTATACATAAATTTATGAATATTTATCCTAACTGAATAATCCATCACGTAATTTTATTACATTTTAAATTACTGAGTGCTTCTTTTGAACTCTTTATCTGTGATGAATATTCAGTTGTAATTGTAAAACGTAAAATACCCCATCCTTTTATAAATGAATGAATAACTATGATAGAAAGTGGCATTTGTATAATACCTGAGTAGTGTGGTTTGATGCCTCAAGTATGAAATTTTATGAAAGCAATCTAGAGCTTTTTACGATTATTAGATGACTTTTAATTCAGAGTATTGTTTTCGTGATTCTTCTTACTTGACGGTAACAAGGCGAAGTGGATTAATTGCACAAAATTATTGCAAAAATTATAAAATTGCACAGACTTTAAGGGACTCCTTTGAGAAAGTAGATTTTTATTGATTCGTTCATAAAAATAGGAATTTAATGCTCAATGCGGAGTTAAGGGGGGTACGAGAATTGTCAAAGATTATATACAGAAAAAGCAGAAATCAAAGAAAAAAAAATCAGAATAAAAATGGAAAGTAGTGATATATATATA
>JBAGKK010491297.1:0-15760 GCA_037177015.1 Euceroptres primus
TATATATATATATATCTGAGCAAAGTACTCACATCAGGGCACAATTTAGGAAAGTTTCCAAATTTTAGACGAACTTCGTTTAGAAATTATAAATAAAAATTTTTGAAAAATGTCAGGTTACGCGATGTCTCAAACTACAAATTTAAAATAGAAAATTGCTAAATAATATCAAAAATAATTTTCTAATAATTTGGGCTTGTGAAAATCGATTGAAATTAGTTGAAAAAAATAATTATAGAGTGATAAGTTGAATATTTTACAGTAAAAGATACGAAAAATCGCTCCAAAGTCTGTTCCCACATTTTGTGTCAGGTTTTACGATTTTGCTAATTTACGAAAAAAATCGAAGATCGTGTTTCAAACTATTCAAAATATGACATAGATTTGTTAATTTTAGGCTAACGAAGATTTTCATGCAGTTGAAAATCGATTTCTCATCAGTATTTCCAAATAGCAGTCCATAATAATCACTATTTTTGCACAATATGTTTTACAAAATGTCATATTTATCGAACTATTAATTAAAAATATTATTAAACGAGAGGATATATTGAAGATGTGTAGTCAATATCAAATAAATCGCGCAATCACAGATATTTTCCATATTTTAAATAATTTTTATCTGTTTTTGAAATATTTTAAAAATATTCTTCAAATATTTATATTGTCAAGTTCGAATGTCATACATTGCGAACTTAGTGACTTTTGAGGTTAGGGACATTCGACTTCATTTTTTCCTGTTTTTTCCTCTCAAACTCCTCGAAAATGATTCCACTCCTAAAGTTGTACATCAACTTCCTATGCATTCACATTACTTAAAAACATTCAGAACTCAAGTAAGACTCCACGCTTATTACGCAGGAACATAGGTATAGGAGTTGTTTTCGTATAGAATTCATAAATATCACAAATATGATATATAAATATATATATATATATATATATAAATAAATATATATAAATAATCTCTTTATTTCGTTTTTTCATACTCTCTTGGGTTGGTTGTCTTTAAAGAAACATATTTTAGGCGGCATGGAATAATTATTTTTTTCGGAAATTTCGTGGTTCCAATATGGTCAACTTTTTGGCAATCACCCGTTTATTCCCTATTATTTCCTCAAATTTCAGCATTATATTTGCATTTCTCTCGTAATAAACCCGCTGAATATAAATAAAAAATCTGTCGATAATTCGTGACATCATTATGTGTCACATACCCTTAAGAATTTACTGATTTACCTACTACTTCAAGAATGATGAATTTCAACTCTGACAAAAATATCAAAAATTTTGTAGATCTAAAAAAGAGACTAAAAAAATGCAATAAATAACTTTGTCTTAAAGCTGGCTCCCTCTGTTTCAACGATATTGACATATATCGAGAGACAATGGAACAGGTGTCAATCATTGTAAATATTCACCTGCAAACTGGAAGCCCTGTAACCGATACGATTCTCCCTGGTCGTTTTACGTGAATCCTTTTGTTGGGGTTGTAAAACGCCCTCGCTTTTCGAGATAGACAATCGACATTGGAATTCGATAGCCCCCAGCAGGGATGGACCTCGGGAGGATAATCCACGGCATTGTGGAGGACAGGTAGAATCGTCAGGATTTACTTTCTGATGGGATATTGCAGGTGTTTCCTCTGTTTCCTCTAAGACCTAGCTACAATTCTGCGGTTTCCTGTATCAACACAAATCGCCCTGATAAGTGCACAATAATAAATAGCACCCTCAACTCAAATTTAATCCTTTAAAGGTCATTTACTGCCTTCTTTGTATTTTAATGTAAATAGCTTTTAATTCAGGTGAAATTTCGATTACGTAAAATTTAGTGTACATCTATACTAAATTTATAACCATATGCATATGGTTATAAATTCTGTAAGCCTATCAAAGTTTATTAATCACAACCTTTTCATAACGTAATATAACCCAGGAAGTTGTTTCCGTAAGAAATATAATTAATTAAAACGATAAGATATTCAAGTCAATATCATTCGATATTATAATATATAAATTATAAAATTTAATTAAATTGAGGAACAATTTGTGTCAGAATAAATTTTACGATAATTATATTAAAATCCTATGTAGAAAGTGGAAATCATTTGCAGGTTTTAACAAATAATTAAATTAACATTCTAGAAAATGTGTGAGGGAAAAAGGTGACTAAAATTTAGCATCAAAGTGAAAAATAATTAAAAAATACAGCAATCCTCTAAAATAGAAAACTAAACAGAAATAGAATTAATGTTTTGATTTTAAATATAATTTAAACTGACAATGGTGCATCTAAATTCAAAATGTATAATGTATATTCAATCTACTCTTGAACAATCTCCCTCGTTTGTCTACCTCTATATATGTATTTACATACTGGTTCTAATTGCTACATCGAATCGAGTTAACATATATATTTCAGCTTTGACAAAAGAGTTCAATTGATATTATAATCAATAAATGCACGTGGCCCCGGGCTTTTATGTACGCGTCAATTCGATTAATTGCAATAATTGATAACAACGCATTTAGATTCACATTTGGCCATACATTCATAATCGCTTTTATCTTTCACAAATGACCGTATATTTCATTGACGATAATTACAGAAATCATGAAAATGAAATCAGTTTCCGAAATTACAAAATTTTGCTTATTCATTTAAAATAATCGTATTTAAAACGGATTTATAATATTAATTTTTATTAACATGGTAAATTAAATAAATCCCCCCTGAGTTTATTTACAGGTTTTGATTATAAAGTTAATATTCAATTAAATTTGTACGGCCATAAAATTCAAAAGATCCAAAGTTAAATTTGGCAAAGTTCTGATGAATACTTTTAATTTTTAAGTTAATTTGATTATAAGTTAATTGAAAATTGAAAGCGCTAAATAATTGAAGGGCAACACTGCGTACGGGCGTAAGTACCAAATTTCCGAAAATCGTTTTATTGGTTTAAACTACTTTTTTTTTCCTAACTCATATCCCTGTATTAGATTTTGGTCCAGTTCGATTTGGAAGTGGATCAGGGGAAGAAAAGCAGTGCATAAGGGCGTAATTGCCATCAGCCACTTAATGCATTTTGGGCCTTTATGGCCCAAAGAGTTGTGGCGTTACAAAAAAAGCATTAGTTGTACGAAAAAAGCATTTATACATAATTCATTACAAGCTAAAACAGTTGAAAGAAATCACGTTTTTCTCAATGTTATCCTCAATCGATATTTGATAATTTTTTTCTCCGAAGTCGTTGCTTCTTTTCGCCTGTTCTTTTCGTCATTCAATAGAGATAAATAATAGCTCAAAACATGTTTTTAGTTGTTTTTTTAGATTCAAAAATAAAAAAGTCATGCAGCTTTTTCTGTGTTAGGACCGGCGTTTTTAGAGATGCATCAGTTCTTTGACAAGGGTTTCCTCGGATATGGTTACTTTTTTCCAGGCGTTCCTTTCACGATTCAATAGAGCTAAGTGATAGCTAGAGACGTGTTTCTAATTTTATTTTTAAATAAATAAATAAAAAAGTTATGCAATTCTTCAGAGTTAAAATCGGCGCTTTTTGGGACGCACCGTTCCTTTGACACGAGTTTTTTCGGAGATGGTTGCTTTTTTTAAAGTGCTCCTTTCACGATTAAGTAGGGCTAAGTAATAGCTCGAAAGTAATTTCTTGTTTTTTGTTTAAATTAAAAGCGTTGAAGTTAGACAGTTTTTTGTGCCTCCTGTAAAATTCGGGTTTTGGCACTTACGCCCGTAAGCAGTGTCGCCCTTCAATTCATTTTGATAAGAAATTTATTTTGAGAGAGTTCGCTCTATACTTAAAAACAGATGGCATGAAAATAACAAAATGACAAGAATAACGAGCACTTATCTTATCTAATTACAACAGTCTTTATGTCATCGAATGGAGTGTGTCTTTTATTTTCTTTTGTTTCTCAGAAACTTCTCGAAACTCGGTATGACTGGAGTCACCCACGCCTAATGCATTTTTACCATTACGTATAAGATAAATCCCACGTGCGTAAAATCACGTGTCCTCGCGAATAACCCAACAAACTACGAGATAGGTACACGAGTTTATCGCGTTTCAATTTGAATTTCGCGACCTCCACCGGGTATCATGTAAATTGCTGGAGCCAACCTTCGTCGACTCCAACTCTTCAAAAGGCTCCTCATTATACGCAAGAAAAAAACACTAAAATTTCAATGTCAACGTACCGTTTCATACGCTGAAAAAAATGTTTTCGCTAATTGTAAAATAAAATTGAATAATACAAAAAGAATTTTAAAGAACTTTTAAATCCGAGTTTAATAATTATATATTTCATATACGGTTTGCATATTACTTACTTAGTTAAATTTAATAAGTTTTTTAATTAGTCAAAGAATATAAAAAAAACATGGACCTAATCATTAGATAACTTTTTTCAAAAAGTATAAATTTGGAGTTTTTGCAATCGCTATTGCTTCTTTCTAAATTTACTGATATTTTTAATTGATGCTGCCGACCAGAAAACGTTTTTTTTTTTGTAACAAGGAGACTCGAAGCAAACATCACCCACCAAGAAAAGAGAAAACTTTTAATTATTGAGAAAGCCCTGATTGATTTCATTGACCGCTTTTTCCACAAACGTTGAAATTTGGTATTTTTGCAACGGTTGTTGCTTTTTGCTAAGTTTACTGGTATTTTTAATTGATGCTACTGACTGCAATAATTGTTATACTGTATCAGACTGGTGTATTAATAAAAGTTACAATATATTGCTGTTTGCAAAAAAGCGATATGAAAAACTTTTGTCAAATTCTGTATAGAGTTCCAGTTAAAATTAAATTTCACAAAGAGTATAATAATTTCACACGGGATTCTGCAAACATTAAGGAAATATTTTAGATTTTTAAAATAAAAATGTATGATAAATCTATAGTAGTTTATTATCTAATTTAAAAATTGGTATTGTAGGGACTAATTGCAATTGCAATTCATCGACCGATTTTTATTTGCTCTAATAAACTACTGGTTTTCAGACTTTGCAAGTCAGTTATTGTGAAAATTAATGTTGCAAACTGTTCCTAAATGCAAACGAATGTATGTGTATTATGCTCGAACCAGTAATACTGCGCTTACGAAACTTATTTTTCCGGGCGATAACCTCTCGGTATGTCTTTTTCAACCATAGTGATAGTGATTGCAGTACATCTTCTTAAAAGTTTAAATAAACGCGACTCGATTACGCGAAACCACGTGCAATTGTTATTTATTATCTATTAATAGAATGCAAATATCGACAATCAATTTTTTTTCATTTTACAATAGTACATTATTCGCCAAGTTTAAACGCAAATTTTGGCGACAGCGTAGTTTAAATCACGAGGAGAAGCCGAGGGATTTAATTGCTCGAGCAAAAATTTTCGTTTGGACATAGCAAATACAGTGCTTTTCGTCATGAGATCGAGAAAAAGCCAAATGAAAATGCCGAAATAACGAAAAAACTCTTTTTTTATCATCAGTATTTGACAAAGTTAAATGGTATCTTTACATATGCATATAGGCTTCCTTTGTTTTTCTTTCATTCATTGTATCTTCACAGATAATACAATTTTTGTTTATAAAAGAGTCTTGCAAAATATCTGCAAATGCCTCGAATTGAATAAAGTAAATAATATCTGATATTTTAGTCTGTTTACTTTATGCAAAACATTTATTTTTTAACTTACAGCCTGATAAAGTTGTATGGAATATGTAAAAGACTTGTGTCTTCATTTTCATCAAGATTTCGAAACTTCTCAAAATTCAACTTCAAATTTTATTTAACTCACGTTTCAAATCTCATAGAATACAGATACCCAAAACATATTTTTCAGATTCAAAAACTAATGTTTAAATAAATTATCAGATATTCAATAGATAAAGACGTTTTCAGCAACTGAAATATTAAATTTAAAGTTTAAAATTGCTCTTCAGAATCCAAAGCCCATTAACTTTTACGAAGAAGAAGAAGAAAAAGAAGAAAAAGAAAAAGAAGAAGAAAAAGAACTTTCAAAAGACTTGTGTCTTTGTTTTCATCAAGATTTGGAAACTTCTCAAAACTCAATTTCAAATGTTTTTTAACTCACGTTCCAAATCTTAAAGAATACTGATAAAAAGATATCTCTCAGCTTCAAAAACTAATGTTTAAATATATTATAATTCGATTCAATAGTTAAAGACATTTTCAGAACCTGAATTACTAAATTTAAGATTTAAAATTGTTTTTCAGAATTCGAAGCTCATTAATTTTTACGAAGAACTTTCAAAATCTTATAAGACAATCTCATGATGATTGATAAGAGAGATAGCTGGTATTCATTTCAAGGTAAATCCTACGTAACCCTCATAATATATCTCCCTTTTAAATCAAGCAGGCACAGAATAAAAAAAAATAATATGTAATCTCGTTATTAATGTATGTATAAGTTCTACAAATACATCAAACTCACCAACTAATATACTTCATATACATACAATTTTACTGGTAGTAACTTACAAAGCTAAACTTTAGTACACATACATATATAAATCTATTATTATAACTAACACACATATAAAACTATAACCGACGAATCGCACGCACGACGCTGGGAGTATAGACTTTGAATTTTATATACTAACCAGTAGAATGTATCATCACTTGTGAGAAAGAAATAACAGGGGCGGTGAAAGTATCTTCATGCCTGGGACTTAAACAATTTTTTTACCAAGCATTTTTGTACAATCAAAGAAGTCAATCACTAAGGATAAAATAAAAATAAATTTTATAAATAAAATTCGTAAAAGACTTTCTCGAATTATAAATTAGGAGTTAAAATTAGATTGCAAATGGTAAATATTTTAGTCTGAAAAACCTGAATTTCAAATTTTTTAATTTACTTCAGGAACAATAATAAATAATTATAGCTTATTATTAAATTATAATTATAGGAAGAGGTAAAAAATATTAAGAGAACTTCTGAAAGATTAGAAAAATTTATATTATATACGTTATTATATACATTTCTTAGTGACTATCGATAATATATTAAGTTAAGAATATACATTTATATACATTTCTTAGTGACTATCGATAATATATTAAGTTAAGAATAATATGGAGCATGGCCAAGCGCTTTGTGTTGATTAGAAAATCTCTATTCCGCATGAACGGGATGTTGATGTGAGTTCGCTTTTAGATGCGCTTTGTAGTCTTTACCGAACGGATCGTAATTCGTCCATTCCAGCTCTGAAAAGATTCTCTGAATAAAAGCCTCTCGAAAGTAAATGCGAAAATTGAATGCGTCTGTTTTGAAATTTTCAATTTATCTTGGAAGAAATTTTATTTTCTGTCGAATCCTTCTCATTTATTACATTATTCACCTTAATTATTACCTTCCACCTATTATGTTGCACGATTTGAAAAATTACAGCGCTACTTTATATTTTTTAATGTATATTAAATAATATACTCCGAAAAACTATTAAATAATACTGATACTAGACGAAATTAAACCGAAACGCCACTATATCCAAATTTCACCACAACTTTCGGTAATGATTACCGACCAAATTTTCTCCGTGAATACATGCAGAATAATTCCAGACGCGAAAGTCCTGTACCTTAAGCCAGGATTCTTTTCACTTTGCTACCAGTTCTCTCAGTGCGGATTTTCTCAACTATTTGTAGCGAACATGCATGTATAAATAACCGTAAAAAATACACGACTGACCTTGCCAAATATACGGTCCTCCGGCGTCAAATGTCTCTTGCTGTCAGGAGTGGCCATATTTCTTTCGCGGTTACGACTGTCGAGCTTAGAGAAGTCTTATACTTACAGTCATGGCTACAAGCACAATTTTATCCCAGTCCCTGTTTCTCTTTTCTTTTTGTACTCTGATCGAAACTTTGAACGTCAACTGGATTGGGAGTGCCACTTGACTTTTTATCAATATAGATTCTTTCGTTTGACCTTGAACTATCGATAAGGTTATCCTCTTTTTGCGAAGCTCGAGCGAAATGAGTATCAAACCGACCTTGACCTGAAAAGAGATAAAGAAAGTTAGAGCAATATTCTGAAAATTGATTTTTGCCACTATGTCTTTTTTAGTATAGAATTTGCATTTTGAAATAATTTTGGATAATTCAGTGAAATGTAAAACTTGAATTTTGACTTTGAATGCAAAACATGAACTTCACCCTGCACGTAAAACTTTATGTCACGTTCGAAGGATATGAGAGTTTTATTAGCAAGAGGTTTAAAACTCAGTGTGATGTAATTTCTTTCGAAATATAGTCACTTTTTTATAACATCTTTCTTAATAAGTGTCAAAGTTTCGATTTCTGCTTCCGGACGGTGTTCAAAGTTCTCTATTATGGTCATAAGTTTAAGATTTTTTAAATGAAAGTTAAAACCAAAGATTTTATTGAAAAAGTTTCTGATAATTTTTATGACAAAAAGAGCTTTTTATACATTTGATAGCTTTCTAATTGAAATTAAATTAGAAAAATTAATTTTGATAAAGCAAGATCTTGAAATTTGAATTTTTTCAAATTGAAATTGATTTTAAAGTTTCTTAAAAAAACATATCAAAGATTTATTTGATCCTCAGGTTGTAATTTCATTTTTTAATTTATTTCGTAAAAATCACTTTTTCTGACTAGCGCATTTTAGCAGAAAAGTGTTACTGATGCGAAATATATAATCAAAACCCTTTCCTTTTATTTTTTCAACACCTCAATGTCAAGGACTTAAACACATTATCGAATAATGTAGCGCTAAGTGCATATTCCTGTAAAGATCCAATTTCACTTTGTGAATAGAAGGTCGGAAGGGTCTCGTAAAACCGATCATTCTTATATCCAAGCATTTCAACCTATTTCGACTTATTCCTCCAAACGAGTAAAGTTGGACAAGTAGCGGCGAGATAAATATTTGTGCGGAAGTCAGGGGCGTTTGTTTGGGGCGCCTTTCTATGGGAAAACTTTTTCACTTTGTATACGATAGCTGCCCTAAAATCTCGGCTAAACGAACGTGGCTCGAATCCCCGAGTGGATATATTCTCGATACTTCGTTTGCGGTACTCCCAATGACCCGTCGAACTTTCAGAGGAAAAAAAATATGGACACTATAGTCAATGCTAAAGCCTATAACAGTACAAAATCTTTTTCTTTTATTTCATAAAGAACTTTCGATGCTTTTCTTCCCTCGACAATACTCTTTCACAAAGTATGGCAATACTTTTTAGTTCGTTAAAAACTAAAAAAAGTCAGATACTTTAAAAGATTTAAGATACACAAATCACAAGGATCAAAATTTCAATTTTTTTTAAAATAGAGAAATAGGAGACTTTCTTGTCTAGAATAGGTGATTTTTTTTGGGTTTCTTTAGAAAATTCTTTGAAGTATCTTAGAATTTAGATTAAGAAGATAATATTTTAGGATAGGGAACCGACTGTGAACCCTGAAATCATCGAAGTAGAAAAATCGATTTCGGTCAGACCCTGACAAAGTGCTCTAATGGATTTTAGAATACAATATTCGTTATATTTATAATTATTTAATTTCTTAAAATTCGTTTTTATTTATTTACTTTTAAGATTATTTATTTTTTTGATTACTTGTTCTGTTATTTATTGAAGATTTTATAACGTTGGAAAATTTGTTTTCAAAATACATATTTAATTGTGATTCAAAGTTGTTAAATTATATGAAATTCCCCTAATGAAAATTATTTTGTAAAGAAATTGTTGATAAAACTCATAATGGAAGGTTGAACCTACAATAAAGAAGTAAATGTAGGACAGAAAAACAATTTCAAAGAGAGTGAAAATTATTATTTCTTTTCATTTATTTTTTTCTTTTTGTTATTTTGCCAATGAGTATCTCGAGACAGGAAGAGAGGAAAGAAAGGACGTGCATGGTCACTAGGATCCATTAACCGGTTCTCTGAACACTGTAGGTGACCATGCTCATGATCCTATAAGCATAAGGTGTGTCGAAGAGTCTCGACTTTTCTGTGGATCAGAATAAATAAAAAGATTTATTTCTATTCCAAATAAAATTCCTCGAAACCTTTTTCGAAATTAGATTTTCTTCACATGAAAGAAAAATCTTTAAATAAAACGAAATTAAATATAAACTAAATTTATGTTTATCAAACGATTTTTGCAAAAGGAAATTTAATTTCTAATTGATATATATATATATATATATTTACTTTATATGTATAAGATTACTTTTTTCCTATTTTTACGTAAGATTTAATTAATAAAAAGTTCTTTCTTGTTTGTCTAAATTCAATATTCTTACTCTTAATTGAAAATATTTGTAGAAAATAAAGATACGTGCCAATGCCATCGGATAAAGAAAGTTACAAGTTTATACAGATTACCTTGTCGTCTCTCCTCGCTGAGGAAACTAATTACCTAATTATATAAATCAACATCAAAGACCGCATTCAATACCATTTACTTAGAAAGCAGCAAAACTTTGATGTCTACTATTTTCCAATTTCTGCAACTCGAAATACTTGTAAAATACTTCTACCTCTAAGGAGTTTAATTATTTTTTTATAAACTTTCAACTTTGTGGTTTCTTTTTATTTTCTTTATAATTCCTGAAATCAATTTTTCCTTGGAATTCGTTGTCCTGAACCGAGAGATTTACGCTAGGTCAGTACTCTTTATTATTTTCGGCAGGAAAGAGAGCTAGAGAGATGAAGCGAGTCGAAGAATCTCGAAATAGAATTTGTAAACTTAGATATGAGATCCAAGGATATAGATATAGGCGTTAAGAAATGGAGAGGGGGCAAAATTTCATATCGTTTCTGTTTTATAAATTTAAAAATATTTTGTAATTTAAAAAAGGAGAAAACATTAGTAGAAAAAAAGAACCGTTGTCTAAAGAATTCAAGTTATAAATCTGAAATAGTCCTAATTCTCTAAATTAAATTTTCCAAAGTAAAATTATTTTATATTTTATGTGATAAAAATATTAAATAACTAGTAATATAATATTTGGCATTAAGATACTATATGTATTAAATTGCAAAAAATGACTAGAGCTGAAGGGTTTCATATTATTCTCTGGGGATGTAAACATGAAAAAATGGGAAAGAAAATGAGACCATCAGTCGTGCATACTTTGTACTTTAATCCTCCTACTCTGTTATCTCCCTTTCCAGTCCTCTTTTGTACGTAATTTTCCATATTCATCCAGGTTGATGTCTACTTTTGTGAAGGCGACTTTTCTTCGTCGAGTTGGTGGATGCATCTAATAGGATGCTCCTTAAGGTTTCACTACAATATCAAAAGTTATTCTTAATCAAGTAAAAAATATGAGCAGTATTAATATTAATAATATTATTCATAAAATCGAATCATTTTAATTACTAATTCAATTATAAATCCATTTATTCTAGCTCATTGTCCACATTATGGAAAAGCCTTATAGGTCCTTGTAGAAATGTGATTTATTTATTACAGTGAAGTGGAATTATTTAAATAATTTTTTGCCTGAATCTAGGATCCATTGTTGGTCTTGTGGAAGTGACAATTTCGTATTTAGACTCTTCTACAATGAAACCATAAGAAAGCAAAAATTAATAATTTTTGAAAATAACTAAAAAATAAGAAAACTAATAATTCGATCACTATTGTCATATTTCTAATTTACATAAAAAACAGTGACTACAAAACGACTTTAAGGGCATTTAAGGATCGTTCTACAAAGTGATAATAATATTCCCAACTATCTAAATAAAAAATAGGATCAGCCTGGAACCTGTTTTTAAAGATAAATTTTCAGGAACACTAATTTTAATCCAGTAAGGTTCCTTATTGAACATAAATTTTCAGGAAAATTAATTTTAATCCAGTAAGGTTCCTTATTGAACATAAGCATTAAGCATTGCAGAAAATCCTTTAAAGATCCCTGGAAACTGGAAGAGTTCCGAATAGAGGGCCTAGAATTCTAGATCTCCAGAGTGTCCGCAGACGTCGACAGAGTCGCCGTCTGGTTCTGCTCTTGGGGGTCTTGGAAAATAACCGGTGGTAACGTCGAGAGACCGGAAATTACGACGATAACGAAGAAGACGAGCGACAGCACTGCTTGCTGTCGTCGAGTGGAGCTTATACAAGTACGCGAGTCCTCGCGAATTCGCGTACAGGAAACTGAAGAGGAGTGGGAAACAATCTAAAATTAGATCTAAAATGAGATCTTTCGTGGAGAGAAATAGAGTGAGAGAGGTGGCAAAAGGGGGGAGGGGGAGTGATTGAAGTGCATGAAGAGGTAGGAAGAGGGTGTGATACTTTCAGCACATACGTTTTGTACACAGGGTGTTCCAAAATTGGATCCTTCGCATTTCAGTGATGCAACATGCAAAACGTACTGTACATCTAGAAAAGTGCTGTTGACAGAATCTATAATTCTCTTATCAAAATAATCCAATAAATAATCAATTTTCGGTTACAAGGGACCAATGAATCGTCTTTTATGTATTTCTACACTGAAAAAAATGGTTTAGCTGTCCCAGCTAGACCTTTAGCTGGATTTCGTCTTTTAAGAAAATATAGCTGTGTCACCTAAATTTCTAGCTAAGTTACCTAAATATCTAGCTGTTTCAGCTAAATTTTTCCATCTAGAAATTATCTAGGTAAATTAACTAGATAATGGCGAAATTTAGCTAAAACAGAGATTTAGGCAACACAGCTAGAAATTTAGGTAACACAGCTTTATTTTCTTAGAAGACGAAATCCAGCTAAACCTCTAGCTGGGACAGCTAAACCATTTTTTTCAGTGTATTAAATGAATTTAATGCTTTAATGCCATTTAATTGGCTTCTTTTCAGGAATCAAGGACCAGGATTTTTTAAATGATAAATGTTGTGGTAATTGTAAGTCATATAATATCATCTGAAAAAAATTCCCAAATACACATTTATAAAATACAAGAAAGGGTTGAGAAAATTACTTATTTTGTAAGAATTCCGTAATACTACATATAGTGCGTTTCCAATTGCAAAATTATGCTAAATTTGAAAAAATCAACATTACATTTCTCATTGTACCAACAGCAAATTTTTGACATCTAACCTATACTAATTCCATTACGAATAAACAAGAAATACTTTTTCACTACTTGAAAGCGATAATAATGCACGAAAACTTTTCCATAATAGTTTTTTTCTTTTATAAATTAAAAATGTTTTTTCAAGTTTTTTTTGACATGGTAAACTTGTGGTTAAATTCGGCACATTGGACGGAAAATTGGCGTTCTCAAGCAACATTGCCAAATCTCACGCCATTTTTTGACAACAAATTGATTTATGTCCCTCTAAAATCAATTTTTATATATTAATCGATGGTGAGTTAGCAGTTGATTAATTTTAATGACCTTTAAAAAGATCCTTTTCAGGGATCCGAACGAAATTAAGGGTCATTTTTCGACATTTTTCAATTACTTCTATAAATTCAAAATAATTTGGCGAAATATTCAGCTGAATACGAGAAAGTACTGATATATTATAAAACTACCGAGGCAATTTCTACATTGCAACTCGGTGGTTCTATAATATTGCAGCACTTTTTCATACTCAGCTGAATATGTAGCCAAACTATTTTTAATTTGTAGGAATAATTGGAAAATATCGAAAAATGGCCCTTAATTTCGTTCGGATTCCCGATCCTTTCACACTTTCATAATTTTTTTAAAATTAAATATCTTGGATTTTAGGATCGAAAACCTCCGATTTATATGATTCTACTAGGTTAGGTACATAAAACACAATGTTAATTTAACAGCTTATATTATCTAAACTAGACGGTCAAAAATTCTTATATTTTCCAAAATGATGCGGAAATAATATAAGTTTAAAAAATTCTAAGAACGTTCAAAATTATTGGATTTTACTCGTTGCCTGATCCTTCTTAATAAGAATAAGTTGGGAGTAGCTTTCAATTGAAAATCTCGAATATGAGTTCATTCAACCAATTTTCTTGTCTATTTATATTTTAGTCGTTTCAAAGAATTTCGCTAATTTTAAATGACCTTTCACAATGTAAGCGGTGCAAGATAACTTTCTTGTCAAAATTCTTTATTTACCTGATCCAACATCGTCAAAGGCACCCACGCACCTTCCAAATATTTGTATATTCACAACGATCAAAGCATGCAAAAAATTGTGCGATCCACGAGGATTTATTTTCCCTATAATGTATTTGTTTTGCAAACTCCGTGCGTCGATATATATCTTTTGCAGGGAAAAAAAAGTGTTCGGTTTCTGCATGCAAGTTCCCTCCAGCGCATATATCAGACATTTTTTGTCGAGAAGAAGCTATTAATCACAATATTTTGTTCTTTTTGTTTTGTTTTGAAAATACACTCGATGCGTATCTATTCAAAGGTCGAATTTATTTATAAATGAATTATATTGACCCAACAAATTCTATTAAATAAAAAGATCATTAATTTCATTAAAATTGCACAAAAATAGAAAATAGTTCAACTTTTACAATGAACGTTTACGGTTATAAAATAGTATTATAATTGTTAGCAATTAGAAAAAAACGGGAGTAAAAAACATGCTGTCAAATAAAGAAAACGCTTTACAAAATTAAAATTCAAAAAAGGAAGTATAAAAATATCGCAAATGAAAGTCATGAAATCAATAATATGTATTTGCGAAATAAAAGAAATAACTTTTTATCGTAATAAAAGTAATGAAATCACTGAAATTTGCTAAATAAAATGAAATTGTTTACGCAAGAGTGTAAAAATCCAAACATCCAAAAAAATTTATAACGTGTCGGGCCTAGGTATGTCCTTTTTTAAGGGTAGGTACCACACTGCCTTGTGACCAATTCTTTAAAGCGAACTTACTAATTACATATAATAATCTTGATCCGTTTATCGCAGTATGAAGTTGCTTCACAATTGATAATTTTCCGTTCGCAGTCTGAAATTGCTTCCCAATTAATAATTTTTCGTTCGCAGTGTGAAGTTGCTTCAGAAACTGAAATTGCTGTCCTATTGACCTTTTTCAATAATAAATTAAATTGGTCTACATAATTTTAAAATTAAATAGGTACATCTGTTGAATTTTTTGAATGTTTGCAAATGTTGATAGTTAGGATAATCGTTTAAATACTATGTATCGTTTACATAAGCAATTGAATGTTTATATTGAACCAGAAGTCATTTGATTCATAAAAACAATGAACAAGTTTTAAACATATTGCGTCGATAATTTTGACATTAACAACTTAAACTGCTCTTCTACTGAGTTAAATTAAATCAAATTAATTTTATTTAATTTTAAAAAGAAATACCTAATTATTTAATTAATTAATAATTAACATTTTAAATTAAAAGCCTTATTTAAATTAAACGTCTTAATACTTAAACAATGTTATACTGAAAGACAGTAGAGTGGGGCTATTCGCGCATGGTGGGGCTAAAAGGTACAACTCACTTTAAGTATGTTTTGTAATATGATAATAAGAATCAAAATACAGTCGAAGCTCCCATTCATATTCGGGCGTGCGCGCAGCGACGTTTAAATACACTCATCGCTGGATTATGGGCCACTGGATTTCGGGCCGGCTTCGGTCGTTCACGCTTCACTGATTCTGTCTCCTCCCCTGAGCGTCCCTTGACGGGTGACACTGAAGGCCATCTCTCGAACAGTCAGGGCCGCCAGAAGTTGTTTACATCGCGACTCTCTGCGCATTTACTTTTGTACGTTCAGAGACTAT
>JBAGKK010491308.1:0-15759 GCA_037177015.1 Euceroptres primus
AAACGCGTGGCGGTCTCGGGTAGATGAGGCAATGAACTTTCGAGTTCCAAATGCCGATAAATAATAAAATAATAATGTGTTTAGTTCAGAAACAATGTGCAAAACATGCTTCATGCGATTATTAAGGTTTCTGAACTTCAAAATGAAGAAAAATTGATTTTTATCTCCAAAATTGAAGAAATATCATTTTTAACGATTGAAAATCTCATTTTTCTCGAAAACGACACAAAATATGAAGAGCAGTTCATGGTTGAAAATTTTTTCCCTTCCTAAAATCTATAAATTTATCTCGTTGCCAAGTGTTTATCTTGTGTATTTTAACAAATTTTTCTAGAAATATTTGAAAAAACGATAAATATTGCCCAAAATAGCATTTAGTTTAACGAACTTTAACATTTTAGTTTTAAAAGCGTTTGTTTTTACTTCAGTAGCAATGTGAAGAACATGTTATATGAGATTATTAAGTTTCCTAAACTTCAAAGTAAAGAGAAATAGGTTTTTATCTCTAAAATTGAAGAAATATCATTTTTAACGATTAAAAATCTCATTTTTGTCGTAAACGAAGCAAAATATAACTACATAGTAGGTCATCGTTTAAAATTGTTCCCCTTCCTGAAATCTACGTAATTACATCCTTTACCAGATGTATATCTTGTGTATTTTAACAAAAATTTTCAAAAAAAATCTAAAAAATCTATAGAAGCGACTAAAATAGTATTTAGTTTAACGAACTTCAAAATTTTATTTTTAAAATCGTTTGTTTTTAGTTCAGAAACAATGTGCAAAACATGCTTTATGAAATTATTAAGGTTTCTAAGCTTCAAAGTGAAGAAAAATTGATTTTTATCTCCAAAAGTCAAGAAATATAATTTTTAACTATTGAAAATCTTACTTTTCTTGAAAATAATGCAAAATATGAATAGCAGTTTATAGTTCAAGCTTGTTCCCCTTCCTAAAATCTATAAAATTATATCTTTACCAGGTATAATATACCAGGTATATATATATATATATACAATATCTTGTATATTTCAATAAATTTTTTCAAAAAAATATTTAAAAAATACATTTCTTTAATTTTTTAACGATTAAACGAAATACTTATTTTCCTGGTTAGAATTCTTCCTAATTTTAATTTCTTTAGAATTAGAAATAGGAATTCACAATAATAAAAATCAGTTCGTCTCAGTTAGAACATTTAAATGATTTCTTATCTATATCTGAAGTGATCAAAAGACATCTTAGAAAGAAATACAAAAAGAAAATTTAACATACCAGCCCCTTCTTGTCCTGGTATCAATAAACAAATAATGTTTCTTCAATTTTAGAGATAAAAACCGATTTTTCTTTACTTTTAAACTCAAAAACCGTAATAATCTCATAAAACATGTTTTTCACATTGTTAATGACCTAAAAGCAAACTTTTTTAGAAATAAAATGTTCAAGTTCGTTAAATTCAATTCTATTTTAGTCGCTTTTATCGATTTTTTTTTGTTTTGAAAAGTTTGTTAAAATACACAAGATAAACATCTGGTGAGAGTATAAATTTATAGATTTTAGGAAGGAGAACAATTTTGAACTTTGAACTGCCATTACTATTTTGCTTCGTTTTCGAGAAAAATGAGATTTTTAATCGTTAAAAACGATATTTCTTTAATTCTAGAGATAAAAACCAATTTTTCTTTATTTTGAAGCTTAGGTTTTAAAACTAAAATGTTAAAGTTTGGTAAACTAAATGCTACTTTAGTCAATTTTTTTCGATTTTTCCTATTTTTTTGGAAAAATTTGTAAAATACACAAGATAAAAATCTGGTAAGGGTATAATTTTATAGATTTTAGGAAGAGAATCAATTTTGAACTATGAACTGCTACTCATATTTTGCGTCGTTTTCAAGGAAAATGAGATTTTTCATTGTTAAAAATGAAAAAATCTTTTTTCTCAAAAACGCGTAGTACGATTTTTTTCTTTCTTGGCTTAAAATAACCGGGGGTCATCCTTGAAATACATACAAAAGAGGAACTAGATGTGCAAGCATTTTTGCATTGAACTTAATCAAGGCTAGGCGTGATCCCAAGAACCAAGAACTTCAAAAGATTTTTCACTAGATCAATTTCCAAAGATTTGAACTTAATATATCGTCCTTGGCAAATGTCTATTTCAGCCGGACATGTTGAGTTGGGATTCACATCACAGGGTGAATGCTGAGCAAATTTATTGTTATTGTGGATTAAACGGCGAGTGGTACACCCAAATGTTACAGTGTGCTCGTTGCAAGCAGTGGTTTCACGAAAAATGCGTTAGCTGTTTAACTTATCCTCTCTACAGTGGAGACAGGTACTTCGAATTATAACTAAATTACATTTCCTTACATAAAATCAGATCTTGCAAAAGAATTGCAATTAATTCCAAAATTATCTTTCAGATTTTACGTGTTTGTTTGTTCTATGTGCAATTACGGAAAAGAATTTGTGCGCCGATTAGAGATAAAATGGGTAGATTTGGTGCACCTGATGTTGTACAATCTGACTGTTTATAATGCGAAAAAATATTACGATCTGGATACCGTCGTTGTTCCATACGCGAATGACAATTGGAACACTTTGCAGTTGCCACCTAGAGTAAATATTCTTAATTCTTTTTCCTACCTTTTTCTTTTTATGTAAAATACTCTCTTCTTCTAATTATTTATTTCTAATTATCTTCATTCTTTTTCAGATTCGAGACGTTAGTGCACAGGTTCGCAGGGAATCGATTCTCGCGATATTAACTAATAATAGGAATAGGTTTAAGTGTGGTAGGGAAATAAAGAAACGTACTACAATTTGGGGATTAAGAGTGAGATTACCACCTCCATGTCCCGTCGTACACCTGCCCGCCACCGGAGTCATCGACGATTCCGTCTTGCGTCGTTGCTGGGGTGCCAACAAAAGACTGCAATACCTTCCACCGACTACTGGGTGCGTATTATTATTTCTATCAATTCTCCAGTTTTTAAATTTAATTACCAATTCCAATTTTATTTTTCAGACCGGTATTAATGCCAGAGAGTACAAAGCCACTCAATGAACTGAAACTCGAAAAGGAGAGCATGGAAGTCTCCTTGAATCCAACCGATGTAGTGATGAGGGGCACGATCTACCAAAACTCTGAAGCAGAGCAAAGTTCTTGTACAAGTCCACCTAATCAGTCCACTGAGTCTCTAAGAGAAAGGTACGATATCGATTTTCTAAATGGAAATAAATTTTTATATCCAAAAATGGTGCTTTAATAAATTACTATTGATAATAAAAAGAGAGGGTACTTTCATAAAAAGCACGATTTTTTATCGATTGTTTCAGGTACAGTGGAGGGGGCTTCGTGAAGAAATCTTTCCCATTTCCTAAGTTAAGCTTGCAGAGAAGGAGACGACTGATGGCATTAGGTAGTTCTCGAGAAAGAATGCTGCGCAAACATAAGAAGAGGGAAAAGGGAAGCTCGGATACCACTATTAAATTGCAATGCGTTCGGGAAGCAAGGTATCGAAAGGCTAGAAAACTACTTAAAAACGCCATTGCAAAGGTAAGACTGCTATTTAAAAAGGTCAGAAAATTTAACACCGTTATACTTTTTATTTTCTCAAAGAATATGATTATTTATTCATTAATATTCATGTAAAATAATGTCCAGGAAGTTGGCAACGCCAACTTCAAATTTCGAAAAAATGAAAATTGTGCTGAATTGTGCTAGATTTGAGCTATATTGTACCGTAAAAGATTTTTTGAAAAAAATGAAAATTTGAGCGTAATCAATATAATCAATATAATAATCAAAAAAACATTTTTATGTCAGCCTTGCCAATTGATTTTTTCGAAAAAACAAATGTTTTTGCTGGGTAGCATAAAATTCACACAAATGTGCCGCAAACCAAAATTTGATATTATAAACCATTTTCAAAAAAAAAAAAATAATATTTAAACAAAATCAGCCGCGCCATTTTTTTTTTTTTTTTTGACGAAACAAAATTTATGCTAAAATTACCTGCTACGCATACTACTGTGCTGCAAATATGAAGTCAAAATCTTAAACCATTTTCGAAAAAAAGCAACAAAAAAACTCAAAAAAATGATCAATTTCAGAATTTCGAAAAACGGAAAATTGTAATGAGTTGTGCTAGGCTAGCACAATAATTATCTCTATGACAAATTGCAGTCAAATTAATATTTTTCAAAAAAATGCAATATTTTTGAACTTGGAACGCGTTTTTTACCCAAAATTTTCAAAAATACGAATTTCGAAAATCTAAAACTTGTACTGAGTTATGTTAGGCTGGCACAATAATTATCTCTATGACAAATTGCAAATTTATATTTTCCAGAAAAATGCAATCTTTTTGGACTTAGAATAAATTTTTGACCAAGAAAAGTCCAATTTTTTTAACCATGTAATATTTTTTTAAAAGTTGGATTAATAATTTATATTTTATTGGTTTTGGAGGCTGCTTTTTTTATTAGTTCAACTTCAAAAAAAATATTTCAAAGTTAAAAAAATTTGACTTTTCTTGGTCAAAAATTTATTTCAAGTTCAAAAAGATTAAATTTTTCTGGAAAATATGAATTTGAGTGCAATTTGTCATTAGAGATCATTATTGTGCTAGCCTAGCACAAGTTTCCGATTGTCGAAATTCGTATTTTTGACAATTTTGGGTCAAAAATTTATTCCAAGTTCAAAAATATTGCATTTTTTTGAAAAATATTAATTTGAGTGCAATTTGTCATTAGAGATAATTATTGTGCTAGTCTAGCACAACTCAGCACAAGTTCGCGATTGTCGAAATTCGTATTTTTGACAATTTTGGGTAAAAAATTTATTTCAAGTTCAAAAATATTGCATTTTTTTTGAAAAATATTAATTTGAGTGCAATTTGTCATTAGAGATAATTATTTTGCTAGCATAGCACAACTAAGCACAAGTTTCAGATTTTCGAAATTCGTATTTTGAAAATTTTGGGTAAAAAACGCGTTCCAAGTTCAAAAAGATTGTATTTTTTTGGAAAATGTTAATCCTAGTGAAAATTGTCATTAGAGATAATTTTTGTGCTAGCCTAGCACAACTCAGCAAAAGTTTCCGTTTTTTAAAATTCTAAAATTGATCATTTTTCAAAAATTTTTTTGAGTCGCTTTTTTCGAAAATGGTTTAAGATTTTGATTTCATATTTGCAGCACAGTAGTATGCGTAGCAAGTAGTTCCTATCACAAGTTTTGTTTTGTCAAAAAAAAACTAAATGGCGCGGCTGATTTTTTAAATATTGTTTTTTTTCGAAAATGGTCCATAATATCCAATTTTGGTCTGCGGCACATTCTTGTGTGACTTTTATGCTACCCAGCACATTTGGTTTTTTTTTTTCGAAAAAACCAATTGGCGTAAAATAAAAAAGTTTTTTTTATTTTTGGATTCAAATTTTCATTTTTTCAAAAAATCTTTTACGGCACAATAGAGCACAATTCAGCACAATTTTTATTTTTTCGAAAGAACCAATTGGGGAGGCTGATATAAAAAAATGTTTTTTAATTTTTGGGCTCATATTTTCATTTTTTTAAAAAATCTTTTACGGCACAATAGAGCACAAATCTAGTACAATGCAGCACAATTTTCATGTTTTCGAAATTTCAAGTTGGCGTTGCCAACTTCTTGGACATTGTAAAATAACTCCTACCTAAAAATCACTGTTGGAAAGTTTTTAGAACTTTGTAGAAAAGTTTAAAGTTTTTAGAATCATATTTCCAAGAACTAAGTAAAAAATTTTTGAAATTAAAAATATTGGTTAATCCGGAATGGAATGAAATAGACTTTTATCTCTATGTGAATAAGTGTCCCACATCCTCAAAATTGTGTGAACAGTCTGCTACAAAATACATAAGTAAACTATGAAGGTTGTATGGCACAATGGGCTAAATTGCCTGAGCGCCAAGGGGATACTAACCGTGCTCCCTGCCCGTCTATACAAATACAGAACTATGAAGGTTGTGATATTAAATTTGTCAGAAGAGAGCCAAAGAAACCAGAATTTGAAGAATCTTTAGTAATAATTTTACCTGGACTTCACGATTGGTTTGACAGCAATTTTATGCAGTGACGAAACGGTCAAAAAAACTCGAGTTTAAAATTTGTATTTTAGAATCTTCCGCTAAACACCGATAAGAAGTATTTAGTTTATGCCAATAAGAACTTTAAAATATGCAAAGTCGTGTAAGTTTGTTTCGGTTTTTATAAAAAGTGGTACAAAAAAAGAAGTTAGAAGTTCCAAGTCTCTGGGATTTTTTAAATAGGAATCTTGTTGAAATTCTCGAAAACGAAAAGTCTCACGCAAACTTTTTTTTACAGAGTAAATCTCGAAACTGCGATGCATCTGACTTGCCACCAACTCCACCAACATCAGTTTCCGGACCTCCAACACCTCCTGCCACAACATCTGGAATGTCAGAAATCTCAGTACCAAGTTCGGTGGAATTACTTAATCAATTGCCACCCTCAACACCTGCAGACACCAGCGGTGACGAGACCAGTTCCCGAGGCACTCTCGACTCTTTCATCCCTCCTCCCAAAGACTTCGAAGGAAAAAACAACCCCTTCCGAAACCTGAGCGAACTCCTCGGCACTCCTTGCATTCTCAACCAAAATAATTCCAGCACTCCTCTCCCCTACAATCAATGTCCCATCACTTTACCTCTTCCCCTAACTCCAGTCATATCTCAGCCTCCAATTGTGAGACCAGCAAAGCGACAATTGTCCGAAAAAGACATCATCATCGACAGAAATGGTCAAGTGAAACGCAGAAGGCAACACCGAAGAGGTCGTCCTCCCCAACAATTTCAACAAACCGCGAGCAAAACAGCAGCGATAATTCCAGCTCGAAATAGTGACGTAAAGAATGAATTCGTCAGGAACCTGAGAAGTTCTTTCAATGGTTCTTCAAGCAGTGCCAGTAGTCAAATCGGAAATTGTGTCGACTACGCCCTAAACGGAAGGAGGCTCCGACAAAGGCAAAGCAACGAGAAACTTCCACCTCCTGATCCTCAGCTGCAAAAGAAAGGCAGTGTTCCTTCACCGAAGTGTTCTCCAGTTAAACAGAATGCTCCCGACATATCGATCGATGATCTCAAATCGTCGGTGAATATTTACTTCGGAGCTGCAAACAGAATAGCTGCCGGTGAGAAGTTCTTCATCAAAGCGAAACGAATTGGGCCCAACGGCCAGATGCAGTATCTCATCGAGTGGGAAGGACCCAATACTTAACGGTAAAAAAACATCTTCTAAGTTATAAGCGCCAATGGAAAGCAGTAGCTTTTCTTTATTCGGCATCGAACCAGCCGATCGACTGACCCTCCTCTTTACAGATTCGATAGTAGATCGTGGATCAAAGGATTTCGCATACTCTGTCGTTTGGAAAAACAAGTTTTTTTTGTCAGAAGCTATTTTTCTTTTTTCAGAAGCTATTTTTTTGTCAGAAGCTAATTTTCTTTTGGCAAAAGCTATTTTTTTCTGAGAAACTATTATTTTTTTATCCATTTTTTTGGAGCATTGATCATAATCAATTGAATTTAAATTTTCAAATATAAATTCAATATTAGATGCCGTGGTTAATTTCGTTGCTGGCCGACGGATTTCGATTTCGGATTATTTCGTTCCTTTTGATCGATCGTCAAAAGATACTTATAAAAGAAAATCATGGATTATTAATCGGTTATTAAATTCAAGGAGCGCCGTCCATGTTTATATTTTAAGTTCAGTATTACGTAGCGTCGTTTGAAAGAGAAAAACAGCGAATTGTATAATCGAAGATTTATTCTTACAGAAGCAATCAGACCTTCAGAAGAAAAGAGTGTGAAAGTAGCCAGGAATTGTCAGAGAATAAACTGTGGATGTACAGATAAGACTTTAACAAAATGTGTCGCTTCAAAATGACCGAGTTCTGATTTTCCGAAAATACAGAGAGAATTGAAATAAACGGGTTCCTCGGTTTATCTAATTAACGTTTTCTAACTAGCAAATCGTAGAAGCTAGTTCTATTGGAAACAGACTAGACCAGCAAAGGTTATTTTTCAATACAATCTTAGAGTTAATCCACAGCTTCGACATTTTCATCTTCTCAGCTTAAAATTTATTCGAATTTTTCTATATAAAATTTTAATAAATTTGAAACTTAATTTTAAAATCAAATTCCTTGAGGTTGCTTTTAAACTGATGACTTTAAAGATTTTCGAATCAAAAAGATTTTAAGCTTCAACAGAGTGTCTAGCGTCCTGGAAATCCTTGAAAACCTGGAAAAGTCCTTGAATTTTTTTACCTGGAAAAACCTGAAAAAGTCCTTGATTTTTTTTACCTGGAAAGTCCTTAAATTTCATTCATAGTCCTGGAATTCTTATCTCTACATCTGAATTAGTAGTTTTCTTCAAATATTGAGATGAAATAATTTCAAATTAAAGAATTATTTATCACTTCAGTCGAGGCTTCCGTAAGCTTTTGTAGAAAACTACTGATTCACTTAGTTATGCTAGTTTACTAAATTAGGTAGTTGTGCAGTTTAGTGACTTTTCTCAATTTTGACTTTTTCGATCCAGTTTTTTTTTTAAAGCTTTATTTTATCACCAAAATAAGAAATCAATCGGGAGAGCTCGAGAAACTAATGCACTTTTTATTATTTTATTTAAAAATGTAAAATTAACATTTTTAAATAGCGAAGCAAGTTTTTAGAATTCCCAATTTTCAGTTTTTTGCTGAGTTCTTTTTTTAAAAGCTTTATTTTATCGTTGAAACAAGAAATCAATCGGGGGACATCGAGGAACTAATGTTCTTTTTATTATTTTATTAAAACACTTAAATAAATTTAAACGTAAAATTTTAAAAATTCACAATTTCGAGTTTTCCAATCCGGTCTTTTTTTAAAGCTTTACTTTATCATTGAAACCAGAATGTGTCCCCCAGAATAATTGAATTTTTCTATAAAGTCGAAAGATATTGTATAATATAATTCATATAATTTGTAAGCTTTAATAAAATTATATTACATTATACAATATCTTCTGATTTCTGATATATGGAGAAATTTAATTATTCAGGGGGGCACACAAAGGGGATTGGGGGTCTCTTCGTTTCGTCGAATTGTTAGTCAATTAGATGAAAGTTTATGTGCCTCCTTTGTGTGCCCCCCCCCCTGATAATTATATTTCTCCATATAACAGAAGATATATTCAAGAGGGTGTCTAGCGAACCGGGAATTCGGGAAAAATCCGGGAATTATATTTAGGATCGGGATTATACTTATATTTTATTTTTTTATTCTTCAGATTTTAATAGCATTTAAGCAACTACTTGTGATTCTGACAACATAATTTAAAAAATATTTATTCCACACTCGACCGACGAAATGGCCACCTTTTGCTCTGAAAATAGGGGCGAAAGTAGCATATATTTCCCGTAAACCGCATTTGCGGGGCGAAAGTAAAATTAGCGGGGCGAAAGTAAAATTCGCGGGGCGAAAGTAAAATTTGCGAGGCGAAAGTAAAATTCGCGAGGCGAAAGTAAAATTTGCGGGGCGAAAATAAAATTGACATTTTTTTCTTTTACATTTTTTTTACAATACTATTCGTTTTATAATAAATTATTAAAAATAATATATTATTAATATTATTTATAAACAGGTTTATTCGCAGCTCGAGAACTCCTTCGAAATCCGAGACTATTGAAAATCTGAGTTGCTCCGAGTCGATCAGAATTCGAGCCGCGAACAAAGCTATAGAAAAATGCGTCGGACCCACTTTTCAGGGCCAAAAGGTGGCCACGGTCGAGAGTGGAATAAAAATTTCACGTGTTACGAAAGTTTTAAAATATGTACTTTCAATTAATATTTGTCACTTCAGTCTGTGATTAAATATAAGTTTGGCACGTGTAAATAAATAATTATTTTCTTTACGATATAAATTTTGTATATGTATATTATAATAAAATTCCCATTTCCAGTGATGAGAAGTAACTAGTTAAAAGTAACTAGTTATTTTAACTAGTTACTTTTTCTGGGTAACGAAGTTACTTTTGTAAATAGGTAACGAAGTTACTTTTGTAAATAGGTAACGAATTGGTAACTAGTTACATTTTTTTCAGTAACGGTAACTATAAAAATCGTCATTTTTCTAGTTACTTTCGAAATCATTTTTTTTATTACGACAATCAATATAGTCTGTTGCTTTTGCAACGATTTTTTCATTTCGACTATTCGAATGGTGGCAGGAATCATTAGGGTGCCCATTTAATTTCTACTGATATTTTTTTTTAAAGGCCTTACCTCCTAAAATTAAACATTTTAACAAAATAATGAACCCCTATTTTTTTTAAATAATGTTTTTGTAACTCCGCAAGAAACTTAAATTTATAAATACACTCGTCGCGCGTAAACTGGCCGGCCTCGGGGGTAGACGGCGAGTAAGCGGGCGCTTGAACGGTAAAAAATTTGTTTTCTTGAAATGAAAAAATAGTCTGTAATTTTTTTGGTTTAAGGAAAACTATTAGACGGTAAGACCTGAGAAATATTTTTAAGTGGCGCTTATGGGGCACCAAAATAATCTAAATTTTGAAGAATGTAATAGCCTTATCCCCTAAAATTTTTCTTTATAAGAAAAAAATAACATCCCATTTTTTGTTTTTGACAGAAAACATATTTTGGAAGTTGCTTAAGGCACACGAAGAGAATAAAACGACTTGTTCCCCACTTTCTGGAAAACAGTTGGTTTTAGCCAAAAAATATACACGAACGAAGATGTTTGTTTTTTTTCAGCGAACATTTTTTGCTTATACCTTTTTTGTCTCGAAACTGTTTTGGAGGCGGTAGATCACTTAAAAGTGGAGAAAAAGGATTTTTTTTGTATATTGAATGGAGAAGGTAAAACACATTGTTGATATCGAAATAAGATTAATCTGATTTTTTAGATCATTAAATTTTTGGCGGTGTTGTTCGACGACTTGTAGTAAGTACTGTTTTGAACTTCACGCTTGCATGGAAAGTCACTGCAATTATTTTTTGCTCTTTTTTTATGTAAAAAATGTTAAATTCTTAGAGTTAGAAAATCATAGTCCGGACTGTCACTTCTCTGTTCTGCGGTTTATGAAATTTTACAGTGTCATTGTTATTCAACTCAAGCCTTTCAAATCAAGAGGATCAGAAACTGTACTACAAGTAAAAGTCGAACAACACCGCCAAAAATTTAATGATTCAAAAAAGTCCACTATTGTCAAGGGATTGAAATCGGATTAAACTTATTTCGATATCAAAAATGTAATAAAAACATAAAAACAATGATAATTTACTAGCTAAATAGAGTTTATAGTAAATAATGTTTCTATCAAAAAAGTTCTAAATGGATAAAATAGTAATAATAATAAATAATAAAATGAATAAAATGTATTTCTTAAAAGAAACTATAAAATTATTGATTTTACTAATTGAATAATTTTAACATACATATAATATTTGGAACAAAAGTTGTTCATTTTAAGTATATTCACATTCCATGTAATTTATTTCCACACCGTCATCAAAAATTTCAGACAAAAATGGTAAAAAACCATTTTTCTCCACTTTTAAGTAATCTACTGCCTCCAAAACAGTTCTGAGACAAAAAAAGGTATAAACAAAAAATGTTCGCTGAAAAAAACAAACATATTTTTTCGTGTGTATTTTTTCGCTAAAACCAACAGTTTTAGAGAAAATGGGGAAAAAGTCGTTTTTTCTCTTCATGCACCTTGAGCGACCTCTAAAATATGTTTTTTGTCAAAAACAAAAAAAGGGATGTTATTTTTTTCTTATAAGGAAAAATCTTAGGGGATAAGGCTACATTCTTCAAAATTTAGATTTATTTTGGTACCCTATAAGCGCCACTTTAAAATATTTCCAAGGTTTTCCTTAAACAAAAAAAGGAGGTAATACCTTTGAATAAAAATAAGTAGAATTTAAATGGGTACCCTAGGAATTATACTGAACTCGAAAAGGGGCAGATTGACCGAAGAAACTTTCGAACAATTACTAACGTTAAAAATAAACAAAGAATATAGATTGAAATAAGCGTTGATTATTATTTTCCTTAGCATATATTTCTCATATTTCTATAATATAAAAGTATCGAAAAAAGTAACGATAGTTACTTTTTTTGCAAAAGTAACTGAGAAAAAGTTATATATCGAAACGGTAACGATATCAGTAACTAGTTATTTTTTTTCGTGATGTAACGGTAACTAGTTCCTTTTAAAAAGTAACTTACCTATCCCTGCCCATTTCTATGTATATGTTCACTTTCAAAAATCACAAAAAGACATTTTTAACCTGATCAGGGCAAAAAAAATTGACCTGAAAAAACCCGGGAATTTTAAATGGCCTGATCGCTAGACACCCTGATTCAAGAAATATAAATAAACTTGTATTTAATTATTCCTCCCCTGATTAACTAAAATAATAAAAAGTGCATTAGTTTTTCGAGCTCCCCTGATTGATTTTTTGTTTCAGTAACGAAATAAAGCTTAAAAAACGCAGCAAAAAACTGGAAATGAATTTTTTAAATTTTAAGTTTTTTTAAATAAAATAATATAAAGTAAATTAGTTTCTCGAGCTCCACAAATTGATTTCTTGTTTCAATGATAAAAAGCTTTCTTTTTCACTACGGTATTTTAAGTGAAAAAGAAAGCTTTTTTTAAAAAAAAACCGGATCGAAAAATTCGAAATTGGGAAAAGCTACTAAATTGCATAATTGTTCGGCTTATTAAGTGAATTTGTAGTTTTTTATTGTAAAATAATAGTTTTTTATTAAAGATTAGTAGAAAACTACTAATTCTTTTTAGAGAATATTCCCTTCAACAGAAAATAGTTTTTTGAACTTATGCAGATACAGTTAGCTAAACTCAAGAATTTCATAAATCGCATAATAAATATTTTATATGGTTTATTTAATTGGGTCCATTATACAGGTTCAAGAAAAAGAGACTTTTTCCATCAAAGTTTTTTTAATAATTAAAAAATAGTACCTGGAAAGATTTTTTTTTACCTGGAAAACCTGGAAAAGTCCTGGAATTTTTTTTTAGATGAAACGCTAGACACTCTGTCAAAGTTTAGAAGCTTTTAATTTTCGAAATCAGATATTTAAACATCTGATAGATTTTCAATTCGAAGACATCCAAAGTTGAAATTTGGAACCTTTTTAAGTTCGAAAATTTCGGAACTCAAATTTAGTTGAATTTAAAATATGAATGATTTTCAAAATAAAAATTGTAATGCTTCTCAACTTAAATTTTTGTAACTTTGAAGTCTTCAGAATCTAGAGGCTTTCAACCTTAAGAGTATTTGATACATAATGACGTCACGAATTACTGACCGATTTTTTATTTACAATCAGCGGGTTTATTAAGAGACAAATGCAGATATAATGCTGAAATTTTGGGATATAATAAATAATATATTTACGTTAATATATATATCTAGTGCGTTTCAGTTTTTATTTTGAAAAAAACAATTTTCAAAAATAATTTTTTCCTAAAATAAAAACTGAAACGCACCAGACATCGATTCTTTGATATATTTCTTATTATTTCCTCAAATTTCAGCATGATATTTGCATTTTTCTCTTAATAAACCCACTGAATATAAATAAAAAATCGGTCGATAATTCGTGACATTATTTATCACATACCCTTAAAAACTTGGAAATTATCACACGTCAAGAAGGAATTATTTCAAATTAGGTCGTTCTTAATATTTCCTTCAGTGAAATCCTGTTCAAAATTAAAAATCACAATTTTATTTAACAGACCAAATTTTGAAAAATCGATACAATTCAAGAAGATGAAACTGGAAGTAGCATTGCTCACAAGAATACAAGACTAAAACTAAATATTACAAACGTACTTGATCACATCTAAAACCGAAACCACAAAAATGAATTGTGGGATTGATCAAGTTTTATGTAAAAAAAATAAGATTAGTCAGAAAAGTACATTTTTTCACGTAGAATTGTGCATCACTGCTCATTTAGTCTTCGATTACGATCTCTCTCTATTCTCAAGAGCCGTACAAAAAATGACCATAACCGCATTTAATGTACAAATTAATACTTTAAAATAAACTTTTCATTCGTTCCGTCGAAAAATCAAGAATTGCCAGCACGACTTTCCTTTTCGAAAAAAAAATAAACCGATTTCTCGAATCTTCTATTCGATTTTGTCCTTAGAAGTATATTTTTAAGGGTAATGGATTATAAAATATCCTGGAAAATCAAGTCTGCACTGTACAATATTAAATAATACGAATGGTTTTATACGAGGCATGAAGGTCAAAAGAGCTTATTAGACAAATTTAAATAGGTCTCTGGTTTATCCTTTGATACGTATATTTTTACTATTACTCTGAATTGAATCGGTTTGGTTTTGGAGAGCCTAAAGATGAGGAATGTGAATTTTGAATTAGATGGAAGAAATTAATTGGAAAGCATGAAAGAACAGTACCTAAGAAATGGTACCCCTAAGAACTATTTAATTAGTTTAATGCAAGGCTAATTGTGTTCTCGTTTTATTAATGTGATACGGGGAGTTCAGCATCGTTAGAAAAATCATATTTGTAGTTTTTAAAAAACACAATTGTGATACAAGTTCAGTTGTATACGTTCTTTGTTGGATTAAATTCTAGGCAAAGTTATAAAATTGGAGTAAAATTTTTAAAATACAACTGCTAAAATTGATCATGTTTAAATAAATCAAATACGAATTATTTAAAATTTTAGAAGTCTGTTTCCAGGCCTATTTTTTCTGAAAGAAGTGTAATTATTTAGGCCAATAAATTAGTAAGTAGAATAGTAAAATCATCTGCATTGAATTTTTAATTACAAATTGTAATAACACAGGGGAAGTCAGCGAAACTAAAATTATAGACTCTTTTTTTTTTGTCTCTCGTTTTTGAAAGGAAAGAGTCTATTTTTTATCGCGTAGTGATAAAATGCTGTACTTTTGAAGCCCGTATCACACTTTAGGTAGTATTGTCTTTCCTGTAAGGGAACTTTAGGTAATATTTGGAGATTTAGACGAAAACAGGAAATGGACACTGCCAAGTTCATGATTTACGTGTTAGAAAGAAGACAGCAAACGCTTCGTTATTGTAATTTTATTTCCAATTGGAACAATTTCTTCTAATAACAATCTATCTTTCAAATGAAAAATTATTTTTCAATTTCGGTCTATTGCTCCGCTGGAAATTTTAGCGCCTAATGATTATTTTCTACAATTGTTTCTCGGTTTAAAAATTTATTTTGAAATCCTTTGAAAAGGATTTTAAAATATTTTTGCTTTTAACTAGGATTAAGTAGCTTTCGAAAATTAAATTTACAATTTAAAAGCCTCGAAAAATTTAAAGTTTAAATTTTAAGTTTAAATTTAAACTTTAATTTTAATTTTAAACTTTAAATTTAAAGTTTAAAATTAAATTGAAAGTTTAAATCCGAAGCCTTTTTAAGTTTGAAACTTTGGAGCTGAAATCTTTAAGTTAAAAATTTTACTTTTTAGAAAGGCTCTTAGAAATTTTACTTTTTCAGAAATTTAATCAAACCTCTAGAAACATGTGAAATCTCGAAATTAAAGTCTGAAAATTTAAAAGCAGTAAGAACTTTTTAATTCCAGAATAGTACATTTCGATACGTGCGTGAGAGGTGATTATTTAGCGCACGAGACGTTTTTCGCACGAGCGAAGCGAGTGA
>JBAGKK010491330.1:0-15755 GCA_037177015.1 Euceroptres primus
ACTGTGATGCACTATCGCGACTACCCATCGAAGATGACACAGACTTATCAGACGTACATGAAACAGATTGTTCTCATTTACTACTTTGAAAAAGGCATAGCAACTTTTGATTGTAAAACCTTGGAGGCAGAAAGCAAAAAAAAAATAAAACTATCAGCGACATTATACAATATGTTACAGGAAATTCGCCTACTTACGATGAATTATCAAATGAAAAAAAAATCTATTTTAAAAAACGATTTGAATTAACTGTCGAAAAGGGTTGCCTTTTTTGGGGAATTCGCGCTTGCATCCCAGAAAACATGCGATCAATAATATTGCAAGAACTACATTCAACGCATTTCGGAATAGTCAAAATTAAAATGTTCGCACGATCGTATGTTTGGTGGCCCGGCATTGATGCCGAAATAGAAAACATTGTTAACTCATGTAAAACTTGCCTCATAGAACAAAAGAAAAACCAGCGAAAACTCCGTTGACTACATGGCCAAATAAGGTATGGAGCTTCATACACTGCGATTATGCGGTTCCATTCTACGATAATAATCGATGCACATAGCAAGTGGCCAGAGATTGTAAATTGCAAAAACAATACGAAAGCAAAGAATCTAATCGAACACTCTAAAATTTTGTTCACGCGATTTGGTCTACCTTTGCATTGCATCACTGACGGGGGACCACAATTTCGTAGCAACGAATTCAGAGATTTTTTAAAAAGAAACGGAGTAGCGTATACACTCTCACTCCCATATCACCCAGCAACTAATGGCGCGGCTGAAAATTTTATTCAAACCTTTAAACATAAAGTAGAAAAAATTTTAAAAGGAGGAGAGACCGTCGGAAATGCAGTAAATATGCTCCTGCATGACTACCGAAATTTTCTACATTGTACAACTGGCCGAAGTCCAGCAAACTTGATGTATAATCGTGATCTACGTACTCGATTTGATCGTTTGAAGCCTAATGTATTAGAGACTGTAGAAAGACAACAGCGCGCGCAAATTGTATCAAGGCAAGGTAACCGAAAAGTTGATTTAGACACCGGTGACGAAATTTTAATCGATGCTCACGGTAAAAATGATGAAAAGCGAATTGAAGGAGAAATTGTAAAACAAACTTCACCGTCGACATTTGTAATAAAAACCGATACAGGAGACTTAAACAAAAGACACATAGAACAAATAGTCAAACCGAAGTTGAGGCGCTCTCCTCGTTTGAATAAAATTTAAAGCAGCGGGAGAGTTGTAATGTATTTGTAACGCGATTTCAGCGCTACTGTATATTTCATTATGTAACCACATTCCTCGAGTCAGTCACGTGCCAGCTACCGCGCTGGATATACACGCCGTGCTACAACGTGTGTGTAATATTGTACTCGACTCTTGATACCTTTTATAATTAATAAATTACAATTATCTACAAGTGTATTGTTGAAATATATCCACCTCACCAACTACATAACAATATTTCAAAGAAATAATGAATTCCCTATTATACTATCTATAATAATGATGTGTTATTTAATGAATTTAAAATATGACATAAAATACTCAACATGAAACATATAAGAAGACATCTTCAAAACTTACTGTTTAAAAAATATTAATTGCAAAGTTAACAATAAATTAGTTTTATTATGGATGCAAACGAATGAAATGTTTAAAAAATCTTCTATAAATCTTCTTCAATAATGACGTTAACTTATTCTTGTTTTTGATTATATATTTTTCATTGTTTTCTCAAATAAAATAAATTCAAGCATCAACTTCTGTATAAAAAGATTCCTGACAACATGTGTGTCTCTTTGATTTCCTAAATATATTTTAAGAGAGTCCTAAGAGCGAACATGTGATAAAGCAACGAAGAGTTGACCATGATTAAAAAAATCTCGTCTGAGAACTACTCTAATTCTATCGAAAGTTTGTCGTTGTATTTTATTGATTGTCATTGCAAAAGCCAATCGGGTAGCGACCATCACTATATGAAGTAATTCGATTTATGAAAACCCGTTTGTGCCACTTTATCACCAGTTAAAATATTGCATTTTAATAAATGATTGGCTAAGTTTAAAACTTGTAATCGTGTTCCATTGAATAGCCCTTATTAATGGAAATATTCTGGTAACAATGCTTCAGCAATCTCATCATTATCACAATTTTTAACAGTTTTTACACTGGTATAAATTTTTTCCGTCGATACATCTAGTAATTCAACGACTTTCCTATTAATATAGTCAACATCAACATTTCTGGCTGATAATTTTGTCAATTTTGTTAGTTTCTTAAATTTCTTATTTCTAATGACTGGTCCGTAGACATCTTGAGCAATTTTTGTATATGAAGGAGCTATACAGTGTTCTGGCATGTGCAAATCATTGTCATTATTGTTAGCAGTTTCGTCCCCAACCGATAATAAAAATTTTGCGAATTCTGTCTCTTGTGGAAGCGTACGCATATTTTCAGTGAGAGCAAATTAAGAGAAAGCAGACCACCAAAAGGTGAACTTAATACAGAGATTTACCAATTCATTGCGAGTAGCATTCATTTTCACGGGCAATAATTGTCTAAAACCAAGCACCATTATTTTCCCTTCAAATGAATTTTCACAATTTATTATATCACACAGATTACGATCAACTAATTCTAATGCATGTCTAGATGCCATTTGTGCTTCATCGCAAATAAGCACGTCAATGCTTCTCAGATATTCTGCTTCTTTTGATTGTCCTTTAATTGATTGTGATGAATCACTATATAGTGCAATTGGTAATTTGAATTTTTTATGAACTGTTTTGCCATAAGGAATTAATGTAGCTGCAATGCCGGTAAAGGTCATGGTACACGCTTTTTTCAGTGGCTTTGTAATAAGTGATAGAAAGTTGTGTAAATAAATCTTTTTCCCGATCCACCTTGTCCATCAATAAGAAAACACCGACATGTATCGTCATTATCGTATAATATTGCTTCTGAAACTGTGCCGATAATTTGTTTTTTTCATTAAGTTTTTGGTACTGTTCTCTGCCAATAGCTCGGTTTTGTTTCGGCAATACTTGATCTTCAGTATCATCAGTGCCTGTAATTTCAGGCATTGATGGAAAAGCAGAAAGACTTGAATGTTCTGTACTAACAAGGGGAAGGCCAGAGGTGGTGTTTTTTGTTTTAATTCATACTTTTTGTAAAGAAACGTCATGGCCCCAAAGTAAAGTTGTGAAATTCCTAGAACCCAATATTTGGGCAGTATCTATTAAAACGGAATTAGAAAAATTGTCGCTGGTCTTATGGACTTAAAAAAGCCATCTCCCAAGTGGCCAAGTAGCTCAGCAGTTGAGCGCCCGATTTGTGCGCGGAGACTGCGAGCTCGATTCTCGCCGGCTGGGTTTTTATTGTTATTTTTTACTTTATAATTATTTAAATGTTTATATATTCGATTCCCTCGTAAAATTATTGCCAATTACGCGATCGTAAACATTTAATATGCTTTTTTCAATGAAAAACTCACATTTTCGGTGTTTTTTCGCTTACAAATGTAATTTTTATAAATTTTATAAATTGAATCATTTATCTAAAATTGATGCACACATTATAAAATAAGAATATATATCAAATATTTATATTTTAAATGAGGTATGAAATTGTGATCATGAAGATACATATCTTAAAATGAGAATATAAACGAAAATTTTTATTTTGGATAGTTTCATTTTTATTAAAATATCGCGACTCACAATAAGAAATATCGTAGAAAAAATTAAAACTAGAATTCTCATTCAGTCGCAAGAGCCAGAATGATAATTGTCGTAAAAGCAGATAAAACAGAAAGAAATGCTACATCTTGCACATCGAATGAAGGGAGATTTGGCACATGAGCAGGCTTTTCTTAAATCTTCCATTGGAAAGCACACCTGAGTTACGTTCAAAAAAATTTGTCGATCATCACAAAGTTTCGCAGCAAACCACGCGTATTGTATCATGAAGAATCTCTTTCTTCTTTTACGAAAATAATTATTCTAGTTCTTGTGACTAATTGTGAATTCTAGTTTTAATTTTTTCTGCGATATTTGTTGTGACTTATGATATTTTATTCGAAATAAAACTATCCAAAATAAAAATTTTCGTTTATATTCTCATTTTAAAATATTTATCTACATGATTAACACTTCATGTCAAAGCACGACTCAAAGCAATAAATTGATTTTGGCGTTTATTCCATGAAGAAGAAGCTGCGTTGTTTTGGTTTTTAAAAATAGAATGAGATGGTATTTCTGAATATGTAAAATTTCCGGCTTTTGGATCACGTTTATTCAAGGCAAAATATTCAGCCAACTCTGTTGATCGGTTTAATACTGCTGCAATTGCACTGGGCTCACCAATGTTGTCAATCATAACAGTTTGTTGATTTGGTAAATGCACCTGTAATCGAGCAACTGAACGTCTTCTACCTTTCAAGTTCTTGCTGAAAATTCGGCCACATGCTTCTGGTGAATTAACGTAGCGTATTCCAATGTAATTTCGAATTTCTTTATGTTCAATAATGCCTTGATTTTCATCACAGTCTGATTCTTGAATTATTACAGCTGCAACATCATGCCCTTTGTCAATATACTTCTAAAGGTAAATACCTTTAGAAGTATATTGTATAAGTATACTGCTTTAATGCTGGTAACAACTTATACCTTAATATGACAATTGAATTGTAATAAAAGCTCCTTATTATGAAGTACAACATATTGATTATATATCACTTTTTACGCAGGTGACCTAAATCATGCTTAGATAATAAAAACGTTACCAAGATTATTCTTGATATATCAAGAGTTTGCAGAAATATGTTATCTTGAATCCAAACTCTTAACATTTAAAATTCTGAATGTAATTATGCTCATCAAGATATTTGAGATTTAGATTAATTTTACATTTCAGATAGAATCACAGAAATAACGAAAAATTCTTAAAGATTATCTCGATTGTATTAATCAAAATTATTTTGTTTCATTATTTTGGCAGTCTCATCCTCACCTTGACGTTACGATTTGAAAGGGGGAGAATGTATCAGGAAGTGGCAAGCTGAGATGTGATGTCTCAGAAATTATCGTCAGTTATCTAACCTTTATTATTGTCAACATTATAGTTTATCAATTGTTTCAAATTTAAATTTGTCAATTATGACAAAATCTAACATACAGACATTGGACCCATCAGATCGATGGGTCGAATATAATCGAAGTAATCGAGTAATCGAGGACCTCGAGGAAAAGCGGAAGTTCCTCACTCTTGAACTGATTGTTGTGGACGACAGAAGTAATTCAGAATTTATCAAAGGGTCGGTTTTCGAGTGAGAAATTTGTATGAACTGAGTGAACACAACACTTATTGTTAATTGCCAACATTTCGGTCAACCATTGTTAATTCAACAACATATGTAAGTGTTATTTTATCTGAAATCTTTCCTCAAAAATTTACGCATCTTTCTGAATTTCTGCTATATTTCATGCGGTCTTCCAATAACCCAGCCTTGTATTCAGTCTCATTTATTATAAATCATTAACTTCTTTGTTAGTTTAGATAAAACAAGCTGGCGTCCTTCAACTTAAATTCTGTAAATTGACAATAAATTAAAATCTTGAGCCCCAGCAGCTTTCTATCCAGGCCACACCAGGTGAGACGTTTGGATTCTAAAGTAAAATTTGATATTTAACTTAAAATCACCCTTAAAATTTAGAACCAAAAAGAGTCTCGTTTGACTAGGGAGGTGACGTTCCTGGTAACATACGTGTAAAAAACCACGAAAATACTTGAAATATGTTATGTATCTAAGACTGGTTCTTTGTCTAAGGATGGAAAGAAAACAATAGACCTCCAGCCAATGGCAGAGCTTCTGAGGATCACTAGGAGTCCGGCAACACATCGCGGCTGAAGCTCGCAATCTTACAACGTAGCGAAAACCTACAAGCGGACGCCTCGAAAGAGCGGAGCTAGTTGCTTGCATTTTCTTGTGCTTGTTGGAATCGAAAAGTGCAATAGTGGAATAGTGCAATTGTGCAAAGTGCAATTTGGCAACAGAGTACCAGTTGACAGTCAACATGTGTTGTGTTTGCTAGCATTAAATAGTTCTGTAACGATCTACTAACGTTAGTAAAACGTTATGGAAACGTTTAATGTTAGAAAATACTAAATTTTAATGAAACATGATCTCTAAGCTGACAAAACGCACAGAGCGTCGCCATCGCCGTGGTCTGTGCTGTCGCCGCTCCAGCTGGTGCTGCCGACGACGAGGACAGGACAACCGCATATTTGTAGATTTGCCATTCGCTGCGTTCCTCGGCAGCACATGCAGGCCGTCACAGGTAATAAGTGTACGATAAGTGTACCTATTGCGCAAGTTTTTCCTATCAAGCAATAGGTGTACTTATTACGCAATAAGTGTATCTATTACGCAATAAGTGTACCTATTACGTGATAATTGTATCTATTACGCAGTAAGTGTATTTAATATGGAATAAGTGCATCTATTACGCAATAAGTGTATCTATTACGCTATAAGCACCCATTACGCAATAAGTATACCTATTATACATCACAATTTCTGATCACTTTTACTGAATTTTAGTTACTTTTTTCCTTTGTTTTCGTTGAAAATAAAGATAATTTTTTTTAAATCTCATTTTCTGATGAAACTTATTGATATGCTAAATTGTGAATTAGTTTTCACTTTCCAAAAATTTATAATTCTAATGAGAATACGCTATAATAGAAAGGGTATATTGCTTAAAATTATAACTATAACCGAAAATCTGTTCGTCATTTTGTGGGCACTTTTTCAATTTCGAACGTCACTGACCAGCCTGCTGTAACTCTCTCCCCCTCCCTTCTCCTCTCTTCCTTCCTCCTCTCTCTGACCCTCTTCTCGCTCTCTCTCCCTCTCTCTCTCTCTCTTGTCCCCTTTCTCGCCCCTATCTCTCTTTGTCTGTCTCTCTATCTGTCTCTCTGTCTATCGGCCTATCTGAATGTGTGTATGTATTTATTTAGTTTTGTATGTATAATTTTGTTTTTTGCTTCTTTCAGGTATCAAAGTCGGTAATGACATCACGAAGGTCGGCTTCGACGTCGTCGTCGTCGGCGTCATCGACAACATCACGAGCTTCGCCACCAGTGGGACCTTTTGCACCACCAAATTCACTGCTGCTTCTCTAGCCACCAGTCGCGCCTACAGCACCCGTGGCGCCTCCACATCCCATGCCACATTTCGGTGTGTCGCCACTAGTTGCGTCTACAGTACCAGAGGCGCCTTCAATGCTGCATTTTAGTGTGTCACCACTATCTTCAGCGCTGTTGCCACCGTCCTCGTCGACATTGTAAGGGGAACATAACTATAAGTACACTCCTGGTCCAATGCGAACACACAAACACACACCGGCAGCGATTAGACACGCTGCGACCGGACTGTGTGTACTTTATTGTTCTTATGATTTCTTATGATTAATATTCAATAAACGATATAGTATTGTGTCACTTGGTGTACTTTATTTAATAGACGACATATCGCGCAGTCGAAAAAAAAATCGAAAAAGAGTGTATGTGGGCAATAAAAGAAAAAAAAAGAAACCTGAAATTTGGAGGTTAGGATACCACGCTCTCGATAAATAAATCAGAATGGAATTTCTTAAACAACCAAAACTTATGCAAATGAAGGGCGATCTAGCTCAAAATTGGAAGAAATTTAAACAAAGCTACGAAATATACTCGCAGGAAACCGGAGTACAAGCTAAATCGGAACAGGTAAAAGCGGCAGTGGTACTACATTGTGCGGGAGAAGAAGTGGTAGAAATATTTAACTCATTGGGTCTCACAGACGGCGAAAAAAAAACGGTACCATAATATTACAAAGATTGGAAGCACACTTCAGTCCTAAATCAAATCAGAGTGTGGAAAGACACAAGTTTAATAACAGAGTACACGAGTCGAACGAATCTTTCGACAACTTTCTTAAAGGTTTAAAAATGATAGCAGCATCCTGTGATTATAGAGACCTAAAAATGATCTCATCAGAGATAGAATAGTCTCTGAAATTTTCAACAAAAGGACAAAAATTCGACTTTCGAAACGGCAATAGGGATATGCCGAGCAGTAGAACAGACAGAGAAACGCCTAAAAGAACACTGGGAAGACTCAACGTAGAAGGAAGTCGAGGTCAACGCTGTGCATAAAAGAGAACATCAACCAAGCAGACAAGGCGAAAAAAAATCAAATACGTGGAAAAAATCAACACAAGCCCAAGGAAACACTGCATCAACGAATGAAGGAAAAGGTACGATACAGGGCGAAAAATACTACAGGTGCGGATTCGAGAGACACGCTATGGATAGGTGTCCAGCCAGAAGATCAACATGTAATGCACGTAATAAACCAGGTCACTTCGCCAGGGTATGTCGTACAGAGAAGGTAGGCAATATTACTTCTAATGAAACCAAAGATTATTTTAACATTTCGACTGATAGAGATAGTGATAGCGATTTAGAATTTACTCTCAGTGCGATAGAAGTTACTGAATCGGAATACAACGTAGATCCTATTGATAAGAATAATACGGAGGAAGAATGGTTTCAAGAATTTAAAGTTGAAGGCATGCGAAGACCGTTTAAATTTAAACTAGATACGGGGGCGCAAGTATACGCCATGTGAGAGTATTTGTTTAGGGATTAGAAATTACAGTATGAAATTAAACCTTCTAAATATAAAGTAATAAATTATAAAGGTTCGCCAAGTAACAGGGAAAATAAAAGGGGAACCATTCAATTTCAAAATTAAATCTAATTACAGGCCCGAAACTGCACCGTGCCGGAGGGTTGCATTCGAATTAATGGATAAACAGAAAACAGAATTAAAAAGAATGGAAAATGGGGACATTATTGAAAAAGCGGAAGCCGAATCACCAGAATTCGACCGTCGTATCTTAATTAAACAAAAACCAGATAATGAAATTAGAGTTTACATTGACCCCCAAGCACTCAACAACGCGATTGAACGCGATACCAAGAATCTTCCAATATTTTCAACATTAGATGCAGAATCTGGGTTTCATCAAATTGTGTTAAGCTCAGATTCATCGCGATTAATAACGTTCATGACACCTTACGATCGATATAGATTCAAAAGATTACCATTCGGGGTAAAAGTAGCACCGCACGCGTTTCAAAAAGTTTTCAAGGGGAAAACTTTCACTCTAGGGAAGAGGGAGTAAAATTTAACAAGAAAAAGTGTAAATTTTATGAAAAGAATAATTTTTAGTCCACATAATAGGACAAGACGGATTACAGGCAGACGAGGATAGAATCAAGGCAATTTTGGAAATGCCTAGTTCTACAAGCAAGAATGAGGTAAAAAGAATTTTGGGAAGAGTATCATTTGTGGAAAAATATATTCCAAATTATCAGCAATAACTGTTAATATGAGAAACTTAACTAAAAATTATGTAATTTGGGAATGGACAGAAACTCACGAACAGGAATTCAAAAATCTCAAAGTTACGCTTACGAGTAGATTGATACTCCAGCGATACAATCCAAAAGAACAATTAATATTGTCAGTAGATAGCTCAAAAGATGGTATGGGAGCGGTAGTTTTACAACACAAGGCTCCAGTGGCTTATGCGTCAAAAAGTTTGACGGAATCTCAGCAAAGATATGCACAAATTGAAAAAGAGATGCTAGCAATCACATTTGGTTGCCAGAGATTCCATCAATACTTATATGGAAGAAAATTGATAGTGAAAACGGATCACAAGCAACTGGAGACTATTTTCAAGAAACCTCTAAACAAATGCCCCCTGAGATTATAAAGACATTACAGCATTATGATTTGAAAGTAATTTACAAACCGGTAAAATTGCTCTGCTTCGCTGATGCACTATCAAGGACAACACACGATGATAAACAGTTCAAATTAGAGGAAGATGAAGCTTTATTCTACTTATACGCAATCGAAAGTAATGATGTTCTGAGTCATAAAATGTTTAAAAAAATCGCGGAAGAAACATCAAAAGACTTTGATTTGCAAAAATTAACTAAAGGAATAAAAACGGGGTGGTCATATAGCAAATTAAATATTGATGAAACAATAAGATCTTATTGAAACATAAGAGATGAACTTGTTTTAGTAGAAGATATCATTTTTAAAGGGAAGCAAATAGTAATTACTACACATTTGAGAGATGAAATGCTAGAGAAATTACATTATGTGCACTTAGGTACAGAAAAAACTCTTTTGAAAGCCGACGAATACCATTATTGGTCTAAAATGTCTAGAGATGTAAAAGATTAAGTACAAAATTGTACTGCATGTCTGACCTATATGAGAAAAAAAACAAAAAAGGACCCTCATGCGGCGAGAAAAGCCAACCCGACCTTGGCAGATTGTATCAGCGGATTTATTTTATTTAAAAGGCGAAGATTTTCTACTGTTGGTAGCTCACTACTTAAAATATCCGGAATTATATTATCTTAGAACGAACATGCCTAGCAACACGATTATAAGCCAATTGAAAGATAGCTTCGCGCGACACGGTAAACCTGAAAAATTGTACACCGACAACGAGCCACAATCTGACAGTTTTATAGAAAGGCATATGCAAACTATAAAACAGCTGCTGAAAAAGGCGATGTTTGGTCATAGAAACGTATATCTTACTCTCCTTGAATATAGAAACACAAAAATAGACAAAGAATCGCCCTGTCCAGCACAGCTTTTCTTTGGTAGTCAATTGAACACAATGATTCCATGCAACGCCTCTTTGGTAAAAGACAAGTCAGACAACTCGAAATAATCAGAAACCTACGAATGTCCACAAATAAAACAAAAAAATACTACGATGATAAAGCGAAAGGCTTGAAACCGCTGAAAGTTGAACCAGGCGTGATATTAATATTAGATAAGAGACTACGATCATACTTAGTGTGATTATACAAAAACGACCTTACTTTGTATAGAAACCTTAAGTTTTTGAGACCAGCAAAAGTGACCAAGTTCGGTCTGAATTAAGAGGAATTCAACGAATTTTTAAAACAGGAATTGCACAGACAGCGACAAAACAATTGTAGGACCATTAAAGATATAGTTAACATTGTGCCAAACAACGTAAACAAACAAGAAATAAAAACAAGCGAAAAAACTGTTAAAGATAGGTCGTCACCTAATGTACAGAACTTACAATCTCCTGACAACATACAAACCAGAACTAGATCAGGCTTAGGGCTAAAAAAAGGGGAGATGTGAGGGGCGCATAACTATAAGTACACTCATGGTCCAATGCAAAGACACACACACCGGCAGCGATGAGACACGCCGCGACTGGACTGCATGTACTCTATTGTTTTTACGATATCTTATGATTATTATTCAATTAACGATATAGTATTGTGTCACTTGGTGTACTTTATTTAACAGACGTCACAGACATCACAAGCGCCAAACACATCTCAAATGCATCACGCAATTCAAACATCGCACATAATTCAAACGCATCACACATCTCACATAATTCAAACACCTAAAAAATCTTACACAATGAAAACACATCACACACCTCACACAATTCAAGCACCTCACACATCTCACACTATTCAAACACCTCACACATAAAAAACTCATCACATACCTTACAAATCTCAAACACATAACACCTCACGCCTTATCTATCTTATCTATGTGTGCAAAGTGGAAATTAGACAACGATCTAAAGCTATCTGAGAATAGCAGCGATCATAATGATGATATGATAATTGTAGAAGAGCACGTACCGTTGCTAGATGTAAAATAAGAAAAAAAATCAGCCCGGCACCCTTCGGAGGCGCGGGCATATTCTCATCGTGCGTTTTGGGCGCGGCTCGCTTCGCTCGCAAGTTTGAGCGCGCCTAGGGCGCGCGGAGTTGCCGTCGCGCTCCTATATTATTGATCGTCGCGCTACGCGCTCCTATATTATTGAACGTTGCGCTTCGCGCTCCGTAATCGTTTAACCCCGCGCTGCTTGCGAGGTCAAGTTTATTCCTCACGATTTACTTTTACTTGAAATTGATGTTTCAATATATTCTTTATTATTTTGAACAATTTCAGCATGATGCTTGAATTTCTCCCTTATTAAAATAAGTTTGAGCGTCCCTACGGCTCGCGATTATGCTTGCAACTCATTTTATTGATTCTTTAGAAATTAAATCATGTTCAGATGGCAATTAACTTACTTAAGGTTCTATCTACCTTAAGGAACACATTCTCATCACGATTCTCGTGCTTCGCGCTCGCTCTTTTGCATGGATTTCTAAAATTTTCAAATCAATTACGTAATCACAGTAATTTGATCAGATTTCACCGGAGTTTTAGCGATTTCTAAGAGTTAATATTTAGAATGTTACAACTGTAACATATTTTTAAGGATTTTGAAAGATTTCCATGGACTTTGAAAGATTTGAAATTTCTTTTACGTATTTCAAAAGATTTCACTGGATAGTAGAGGATTTCGCCGATCTCTAGAGGATTTCAGGGAGTTCTTAAACATTGTAAAGGATTTTATGATATTTGGATAGATTCTAATGAATTTCAAGAGATTTCTAAAGATTCCGACAGATTTTAATGAATATAAACGACTTCCATGGATTTTGAACGATTTCAATGAATTTCAAAAAATATTTACTGATTTCTAAAGATTTTACTAGATTAAAAAATTTTTTAAGAATTTCACGGTTTTTGAGCGGGAAAATTGTAAATGGTTTATTTAGTTTTCGAAAAGCGTTTTTTGATGCATTAAACTAAAACCGTTCATCAAAAATGGCTTGCTAACAAACTCTTCCTTTCTAGTATGCTACAGCACAATATAATCTCTTCATTTTTTCGAAAGTCTTTGGTGAAGAAAAATTAGGTTTTAAGTTTTTAACAGTATTTTTTACAATTAAAATGAAAACTATTTATCCAATCAAAAAACGGTTAATCAAGAATTGGTTTTTGGCCTTAAAATTCCTTTAAGGCCAAAATTGGTTTTTAAAGCTAATTATTTTTTTTCCTGGTTCTTTCAAGGTTCTCATGTTTTTTGGCGGGGCAATTGAATTGTTTAATTTTTTAACAAAATTTTTAAGATCAAAACGAAAACTGCTGATCCTACCAGGAAATCGTTAACAGAAAATTTGTAGATCTATTTAGGACCAATAATTTTTCCATTGAATATTTTTTCATATCGCACGTTTTTTGGCGGAAAAATTTGAATTTTCAATTCCTTTTTAAAATTCGAAAAGTTGTTATGCCAATATTGTAGAGCTTCCAAAAATAAATGTTTTTCTTTTCCTGACTTTTTTCATATCGTGCGTTGTTTGGCTTAAAATCTTCATTTTCTTTTGATTTTTTAAATTTTGAAAATGCTATAAGTCTGATAATTTTTATTTTATCGAAAAATGTCGTCAAAGTTAAATTGTTTTTCTTTCTGAGTACTATGAACATCTGTACATAGAATTTGTAAATTGCAAAAAAAATTAGGCCCAAAAATGTTCAAAATGCTGTAAACTACTTATCCTGTCAAAAAATGGTCAACAAAAAATTTGTAGATCTATTTAAGACCAATAATTTTTCTATGGAATATTTTTTTATATCTCACGTTTTTTAGCGGGAAAATTTGAATTTTCGATTTTTTTAAAAAATTCAAATAGTTGTTATGCCAATATTGTAGAGCTTTCAAAAAAAAATAATTTTTTTCTTTCGACTTTTTTTTATATCGTGCGTTGTTTGGCTTAAAATCTTCATTTTCTTCTGATTTTTTGAATTCTCAAAATGCTATAAGTCTGATAATTTTCATTTAATTGAAAAATGTCATTGAGATAAATTGTTCTTCTTTCTGGGAACGCATTCAAAATGTTGTGATTTTCTGAATTTTTATTCAAAATGGCTGGCTAACGAACTTGACCTTTATTTTAGGACAATAACAGAGTATACCAAAGGCCAATCTAATCTGTCAATTCTTTCGAAAGTTATCGTGCTGACAAAGAAAAAATCTACGGACAGACAGAAAGACAGACACATGCACAAAAACCACTTTTTTGGGTTCACGGGGGCTCAAAACGTGGACATTTGACAAAAACGGGAGTGGGTCAAATTTTACACAAATCTAATACCTTCTCTGATGAGAATGTAAAAACGAGGGAAAATAAAATAAAATTAAGATGATAGATCCACCCTTGCAGGATTTATCTGTCTGAAAGTGAACTCTACCTGTCAAAGTACAGGCTAGAGGCAGAAAAGGAAAAGGCGCATTGAAAGGTATATCAAATAACAAATAAACATGCGTCTTTTAAAACTACTTTCGTAAAAAATAAACATGCGTTTTAAAAATTACTTATGAAAAAAAATAAAACATACAATTTTGAAACTACTGAGCGCCAGAAGATACTGGGCACCAGTTATCCGCGGAGGATAACGAAATTTATTATTTAAACTCAGGGATTTAAGAACAAAGCTTAGGAGACTCGAAAGCAGATTCTATACATTATAAATTCTTAGAGTATCGAGAATTAACACATTCTAATCGCTAGACACAAAAAACAAATGAAGATCAGGAAAACAAAAAATTACGATGAATGAATACAACAGAAAATAATACAATACACTAAGAAGTACTTAGGAATGGTAAACACCAAATGATGGTAGCACGTCACTAAGTTCTATCAGAGTGATAAATCTTCTTATCGCTATACAGAAGAAACAAATGACGATTGGAAACAAGGAAATCACGACAAGCGTTAGTCAGAAAGAAACAAATGAAGATCGAGAAGCAAAAGAATTGCGACTGCTAGGAGGTTAAATTCAAAATTGAACAACGAAATGAAGGAAGTTAAAAGTTAAAATTAAAAAAAGGCCCACTGAGAATCAAATTCCAGTTTATTCTGTTAAAAAAGGCCAAACGCACATACTGAAAATTGGTCAAATGATGAATTTGTCTATAAAACTTGTTTAAATTGTTGGAATTTACCTTTTTTGGGATTTCTTCTTGTGTGGGTTTGGTCGTGTCGATGCGTTCGAGTGATCGGAATTGGAAGGTTCCCGAGGGTCCTTCCGGAGAGTATGGGAGATAGAAGGTGCCAGAGGGTTATTCCGGAGAGATTGAATAAGAAGGTTCCCGAAGGTCCTTCTGGAAAGTAGGAGGGTAGATGGTTCCCGAAGGTCCTTTCTGAGAAATAAGGAGGTAGAAGGTTTCCGAAGGTCCTTCTGGAGAGTAGGAGGGTAGAAGGTTCCCGAGGATCCATCTGGAAAGTCAGGAGGGTGTTAGAAGGTGTTTGAAGGTCGAGACGAACTCGGAACTGGTATTCAGTACGTATTTATTTTCCCGATTCACAAGCCAGAGCGTGTAGTCGGGTGTCGCACAGTGGGAAGAAAAGCACATTTTTTGGACAAAAATCGACCGACAGTGCAATTCTTAACGGATTTTGATGTCTTTTTTTATAAATGACCGTAAGGTTTCCAGTTATAACAAGTAACTGCGGATATTTTAATTCGAATTAACGGAAATTTTTTATTTAATAACAAGGTTACAACTTTTTGTTGCTAAACTTTTCCGTAATACCATTTTTTCTAAGACTTTCAAATTCATTAAAAAAGGTCATAAATAAATTAAATAAGTAACTAAAAATAATTTCCAGTGGGTTAGAATAACTACGAAAATTGTTAATAATGTTATAAACAAATTAATTCACAAAAGTCATTTTTTCGTGATTCGCAATGATTAGCTAA
>JBAGKK010491340.1:0-15754 GCA_037177015.1 Euceroptres primus
TAATTATATAATTAATTATATAATAATATATAATAATATAATAATATATAATAATAAATAAATATAATAATATAAAATTAATCAAATTAAAATTAAATAATTAAATTAATTTTCTGCAAAATGTGCAAAAGATCATTTTTGACAGCTGTCAAAAATTGAGTTTTTAAAAAATGCAGGCTGCAAATTAAACTAGGTGATTCTAAGAACTGGCATTTAAATGACTCACTAGCTTGTCCATTGCGTTTTCTGTTCTCTTCTTCTTCAAGCATTCGCAGTACTGCGCTGTTTTGCAGATTCGCCGGTTTTCCTAACTGGTTGAAATCGATCCTATGACATAAAATTAATATCATGAATAATACAAATAGTAATAATAATAAATAATAAAAAATTGATTGAAATTCTGTGCCAAACTATAATTATTTTGTTATAGTTTATACTTAAGATTTAAGAATAAAAATCTATTTGATTAAATATGGACCTATCGTCAAAAAATCATCTTTTGACACCTGATTATTTTTTAAAGATACTCTATGATCTTTTATAATGAGGAAGACAGGATCATCACAAATTTTTGAGCTTTAGATTACTTACATGTTTTACTAGATACATAAAGAAGAATTTAAAGAAATTTGAGAGTAATTAAATTGGAAACTTAATTGTTAGTTTAATCAAATAAATTAGCAAAATTATTTTTTAGTGATTTGTTTTTAATGAACAAGATTTTGTTCTTTAACCAACCATTCATTTTTTTAAATCATTGGATAAACTGCCTACGATAATTATTATTAAACGAACAATTGGTTTAATATATGTTCCTCAAAGCTATAAATTCTGAAATCAACTTCATTAGGCATTACTTTATATTATTTTGAATTCAATTGAAGCTCTAAAAAATTGATATCACAATAAATGTTATCTCTGAATGCCCCCAAGTTTTATTGGCATTATTAAACTACGTCAATTGCGATTCCTGGGAATTTTTTATATTTTTATTTTTAACTCTTCCGTTTTCAATTATATTCATTAATTTACTCATCTTCATTTCCAATCGACAATCGTTAATTCCTATTGTTTCATTTGCCTCTTGTTCTTAAACAATTAAGAAAAGACTTTCTTCTTTGATACTAAAAAATATCACTGCCACTTTTTTTCATAAAATAGAATACGCAATTTCAAAAACCTACATAAATACCCTCTACACGCAGAATCAAGTCAAATTTTTTGAACATAGATCTAATTAAATCTAATAAGTCTCTGAAAAGGCAATCATCACCTTCTTTGCTCGATCATGGCGCTTGTGTGGTGTTAATTACTAGCAGTCAAACGGCGATTGTTTAACAGCGAACCGGATAGGCTCTTGCAGAAAGGCCACCAAACGCGAAACTAAGTCAAGTACGGTCGACTTTGCGGCTGCTTTGCGCAACAACTAAGCTCGTAGGGGTTTATTTCTATCTCGCGGTGATTCGTATTTCTGAAAATAACGTGCAGGTTCGCCGATCACCGACGGGTTAATACTTATAATCCTGTCTGATTCATTCTATTCATTTACTATCGTGACGTCACCTGTCAATCGCTGAGCAAGACAACACATGACCTACAGACAGGGTCAGTGAGCGAGGGATCACCAGACATTCCGTCTTTCATTCATGATCGACGTAAGGTGGTTATTCCTATCAAACCGTGCCAAAAAAGCTTCCAATTAATTTCATTCAATTGATTTTTAATAAAAATTCAATTTAAACGCTTTCAATTCAAATATTTTTTATTTCAACGTCTTCAAGCTAGAAATCTGAGCAATAAATAAATAATTTTTCTTCTCTAAAACGATTATTTTCTATTGAAAAGTTTTGCGTCTGAGAGTTAAGGTATTTTAACGCTAAAGGGTGAAAATGAACTTATGCAACTGTTTAGAATTTTATCAATTTCTCCAAAAACTTCTAAATATCTTCTAATTGCTCTATTATTATCTAGACTTTGCCAGAATATTCTAGAAACTTCCTGGATCTTCAAAAATCGTCTGTTGAAATCTTCTAGAATGTAACAGGACACGCCACAATTTTCCAGAGCCTTGAAGAATCTTTAGGATACTCTAGAATCTTGCAGGATTCTTCATAGGATCTCTGCAATTTTTCCCAACCTTTTAGAGTCCTCTAGAATATTTTACACTCTTCAAAATACTTGCAGACAAAGTTTAGAGTTTTATAAAATTTCCTGAAACCCTCTGGATTCTGCCAGAATCTTCTTAATTTTCTAGGACAGTCTAGAACCTTCGAGAAATTTCTACAAGTCTTGGAGAACTCTCCAAAATTTATAAAAGACTATCGAAATCTTCTTGACTCTTCCAGGAGAATCCAGTTTTCTAAAAGCTTCTGGAATCTTTAAGAAATTCACCGAAATCTTTTAAAATTCTCCAGAACATTCTTTAGACAGTTCCAGAATTTTCTAGAATCCTTGAGAATCTACTGAACTCTTTTATAAACTTCTAGCAATTTCCAGACTTTTTCAGAGTCTTCTAAAATCCTCTGCAGAATGTTCAAACATCCTCCAAAACCCCTTAGACACTTTCAGAATCTTTTACGATAATTCATAGAATCTTTGAGATTACTAGTAAATCTTTAATGGAGATTTATTTATTTACAAGACAACTAAGTGTGTAAAATAAGCCTCAGCTACTTTATTACTTGAGACAACTATTTTATTTGTTGCAATTACTATTTAAGTTATTGTTCCCACTAATGAAATGGTTGTCCCAAATAATAAAGTAGCAGAGGCATGTTGTACAAACTAAGTAAGTAGTTGTTCCAACAAACTATTTTTTTAGTGAACCGTTTTTAATTTTGATGCTTTAAATTTCAAGAATATTAAAGTTTGTGAGCTTCATTTGCATTTTCGTCCAGAAAAAAGCGGGAAGTAAAGAATGCTTTTATTTAGCTTAGATAAATAAGGAAGTAAAATCTTTCATCAAGTCGTTAATGCACTTTTCAAACTTTCCATTCCCTGGGCTAATTTTAAAGGCTCTAATACAAACATCTAATGCTTAGAGTGAAATAAAGCGTTCAAGTAGTAGTTCTTTCTCAGTTCTGCCAGTAACTCACAAATCTTATTTTCTTTTGTGCAATAATGCAGGGAATAATTTCACTTGGCCACATTTAATTGCGTTCAAGTAGAACTTAAGCATGACAATTACGTTCTTTTCTGGCAAAGTGTTTCATTTTCAGTGGCTATATAAAAACGACCTCAACTCTTGTGCAACGATTATTTGGTACTAATGTTAGCGTGAAATGCATTTTATTAAGCATACAAACCTTCTTCTAATTGAAAGAAGTAAAATCACTAAGTACATAAATATAAGTGTTCCTTCCTAAAGGAAAATGGACATTTCATTGGAAATGTGTGTTTTATGTGTAATGAATGTCATTATTATCATGAAACTAGTTGTGTAAAGATTCACTTCTGACGCGCGTGGTTTCCACGCACATTTTTTTTGTATCATATTGTATCATAGCATATGATATTGTATCATATTGTATAATATATTGTGATATTGTATCATATTCTGACATACTATATCATGCTGTGTCGAAATGTATCATATTGTATCGTATTACATCATATTGTATGATACTGTATCATATTCCATCATATTATATGATATGGTATGACATTGTATGATTTTGTATCATATTGTATGAGGGGGGAGAACGAGAGAGGGGGGGGGATTGAAAGAGTCAGTCAGTGGGAGAAGCGAAGAAGAGATAGAGAAGGGGAAGCGTTACCCGTGAAGCGTCACCCAATTTTGCGAATTCACACCGTGCAGTAAAAATTTTCACTTCAAAAAAGTTTAAAATGATCTCCAACAAAAATAAACTATAGCATAAGACCCTGATTTAGTTCAAAATGAACCCAATATGTTCATATTGAATCGCTTTTGGTTCATTTTGAGACAAATCAGGGTATTTTAATTCATCAGGTTGTAGGAAAGGAAAAGAAATTAAAAATTGAGAAAAAAATGATCAGTTCTGAATTAGATTTTGACGCGAGAGGTTTGGTTTATCATGAGTGTCTCTAAAATAGAAAATAGTTTCGATTTGCATTAGATCGGATTTTTTTATTAAAAGAAGTGGCTTATGAGTATTTGGCGTGTAGTAATTTATTTGTTCTTAAAAGTGATATAAGTGGCTAAGTTTCTAACTATAGGTTGATAGTTTAAGGTTTATAGTTATAGTTATAGTTATAGTTTATAGTTATAGTTTAGTTGAAGTTCTTCGACGAGGGAATCCGCGACGGTGAGTAGGTTTTTAAGTCCCTTCTGTTTTCCAATCATGTCGCAGGATGAATGGTTCGAACCGAAACGGAGACAGGTTGTAATTTTTTTTTAAATCACATAGTGACCACTGGTAGAATTTTTATTCTCACCAGTGAGTGGAAGACTATTTATTAATTTATGCCATCGACGAGCCATGAGTCATCACGAGTCATTAAAGGAAGAAAAATGTTCTTTAGTAATTTTTACTGACCACAAGGATTTTCCTTTGATTTAAACCTTTTTTGCTAATGCATTCTTATTATCTTTTAGAGTTTTAATTTTAGTTTAATAATAGCAGAGTTTCTAACGATAGGTTGAGTACTGTTGATTTCAAGTGCAGATCAATTTCAGAATTCTGTTGTATCCGAAAATGTACCTTTTTTAGAAGCGGTTTTCAATTTTCCTCTAAATATTAGCATTTTTGTTGATATTATGAATGATAGTTATTTTTAAAAATTTTATAATTGTAAACACGCAAAGTGCGCGACGAATTCTTCAATTTCTCTTTTACAAACATTTTTTATGCATTAGTAGAATGATAATGTTTGTATATAGCTAATGGTGATTTGGCGAATTTACATATATATGCAATTTTCTTAGACATTAGTAGAAGGGTAATTAATGATTTCTAGTTACGAAGTTTCATCATTTTTAAAATAAATGACTAAAAAAATTCCCTGAATTCAGATGTATATCAAGATTACAAGTGATCAACTATCTTTTTAATTTTTGATAAATTTTGGTATTACGTTGGAAGTGAATATTTGATTAATGTGCAATACTTAAAATTCAAATCTTTTCTAATTTATAAGCAATATAATCAATTTTTTATTATTTATTAATTCTTTAACTGTTTAATATTTACAATTACTAGATCGTTAAAGAAAGACTAATCTTAGCATTATAGGATGTATTCAATGCGATCCACATATAAAGAACGTGAATAGCACGTTAGGATTTTTGAGTAATTTTCTGATTTATAAGCAATATAATCAATTTTTTATTATTTGTTAATTCTTTAACTGTTTAATGTTTGCAATTACTAAATCGTTAGAGAAAGATTAAGCTTAGCATTAAATGATGTTTTCAATGCGATCCACATATAAAGAACGTGAATAGCACGTTATGAATTTGAGTAAATTTAAAGCTATTTAAAAAGTAGCTACAAGTCCAGTGTAACGAATATGACCCGGAAGTGTATTTTTTAGATAGGGTAAATGCACCAATTGCTGAGTTGGTACCTATTGTCGATTCCGAAGATAAAATTCTTGCTATTTTTACTATTTTGGCGCAGGTTATTTTTTATGTTTCAGATGATTTTTAAACTTTCTTTAAGAAATTTATTAAGAAAATAATATATTAAAGTCTTAGGTTAAAATAAGTCAACTGTTTACTCGACAAATGGTACCAAGTTGGTAATTGGTGCATTTAACCTATGGCTAGGCAGGCAGGTAACATACTTTCTAAAGTGAGGAGCAGGGTTAAATATTTCTAGGGCGCGTATGATATTTTATCCTGGTTTATAATGATATTATTATCAGATGCTCATTGAACAGTGTGAAGAACTGTCCTTTTATTTTAATTTTTGCCTGATCATTTTATCAATTTTCTAAGTTATTTTTATATAAACTATTGCGAATCGTCGAAAATCAGTGTTCAAGACGAAATAATCGGGGAACTCGAGAACAAAAATCAGTTCAGTGTTAGGCAAGAAAAACTATTGGCTATTTGCCAGAGAGCTCCCTGAGAAAATAGTTTTTAAATTATTTTTTTCAGTTTAAATAAAGCATGAACTATTTTAAATGGATGTCTTTCTTTTTGAGTACATACAAAATTGATGTCCATTTAATTTTTTCCCACTTTGTCACTATGCTAATTTGTTATTTTATTTTATTTGAATTTTAAATTGTTCAAATTTTACTATGTGTTTATTTTCACCTCCATTCAAATTAAGTCAGCACAGAAATATGTGACAAAATCAAATTTTTTAAAATTTGAAATTCTTTTATTATTAATATTATTCGATTAGGCCCATTAGGGCAACCAAAATTATTATAGTGTTTGAATTCTAAGCAGGGATAAATTACAGTGGTTGCGATTTTGTAAACGTTTGAACCAATTTTTTCACATTTGAAATAAATAGAATGACTTACCCGATTGCACCGTTGGCTAGAATTTGAGTCTGACGATCCAACGTTTCCTGGATCGACTGTGGTGAATATAGTTTGATAGGAGAATTAAACTGATTATTCACGAACCTTGGCCCTGGACCGGACATTGTGCTCGGCTTTGATTTTTATTAGTTAGTCTCTGAAATTAAATTTCATTATTCTATTTCATAGTCTTTGAGGTATACATCAAAGCTTTGTTTTCATTTGTGAACTAACATTATTATTTAAGCACAAAGCAGTTCAACGAAAATTTTGCAAATAATTATAATTTAATTAAAGCCATTCGTGTGAATTTATGTACTCTGAGTACAGTCAGTATTAAATTCTTTTTAATCATCAACATGATTAACGACCTACAAATTTTTTTCAAACAATTGTTGAACTATAAACTATAAAACAGAAATGTACTCTTATCACTTCATGATGCGTGCGAAATCCTATTTATTACGAATATTGTGCCAAGAAAATCAGAGCGTAGTGTGTCCGATGCAAAAGTCTTTGAATCTGACATTTGAAATCTTACATATCGTTAAGTAATGATACTAAAAATGTTAAAATTAACTTTCTCAAAAGAAAGTTAATTTAAGAAAGTTAAGTTAATTCTATCATCAGGTTTTTTACATTATTTTAAATAATTATGTTGTTAGAAATTACATATTTAAATCGTAATTTTCAAACTAAAACTCAGACAAAGATAGAAATCGAAAACAAAATACTTAGTTGCAATTGAAAATAGATTTCGGTTCTATTTTCAAGACATGAACAATTTAAGAATTTATTTTGGGATTAGAAAATACTCTTAATAATTTCAATATTCCAGATTGTTTTTCTCAGAAAAATCTCGAATTTTTTCCCTTTTTAAATATCCTCTTTCATTTCTTTTTTTATATTATTTTATCAATGTCGTTTGTATCTATTTAAAAAAATTTTCCATTATTTTTCCGAAAAAAATTCATTAAAAATAACACAACAGCTATCGCTGTGCCAATTTTATCAAAGTATTTTGTATTAAAATTATTTTTTTGACGGAAGACTAGATTTTCGTATCACAAAGACGTTCAAAATTTGACTGAAATAAATTTTTTTTTAAGTTCTCGGGATTTTCCATTGAGAAAAGAAAAGTACAGGGTTCCTTTTTCCGGAATATATATGACAAAATCATATAAATATTACAGAATACTATCAGCGCCTCTGTGAACAGCAACGACTGGATCAACGTGGTTATTTTTGCAACAAAATTCCTCCGAATATATCTACATCACCTTCGTTTCTCTCTCCCACCTTTTCCTAGTTTCGTGTGATCTACTCGTGTTAGGTTACGTGAAATTGGATTCTAACGGAAACAAAATGAGAACATTGTCCACTTATATATCAATAAAAATTTAAATTATATTCATCTACAATTTATCCGATCATTTTTGTAAATTATTCATAGAAGAAAACTATGAATACACTGCAATTTTTGAATCATCCTTATCAACATTTTTATTAACTTACATAAAGTGAATGTTAATTGATTTTTACAATAATTTTCTTGAAATTATTTTAAATATTCAAAAATAAATGTAAACTAATTATAACAATTATTAGTACATTAAAAGCAGAAGTGGTGAAGGAGCAAAGTTGATTAAATATTTAAACTTGACGGAATTAATTGTTATGAAGATTTAAGGTAAAAGTCCCAGTAACGGTACCTGTCCCAGTAGTCCTACCTGTTCCAGTAATCGTGAAATTTTCACATAACCTAAAGAAATAATTATAAATGATCTTTAAAGAAGTAAAACAAAAAGTAACGAGCTTAAGCATTATTTAAAACCAATAACAATCAAGTATAAATGCTTAAAAATTAAGATTGATGGCAAAACTGGGATTAAGCTCACGATTACTGGGATAGTTACCTTATATAGATTTTTTTAAATCACAAGCTTTTTATTCGTAACATAGCAATTAGTAGTGCATTTAAGAATATTGTAAAGTTCATAAGAATAATTTATTTTCACACATAAAAATGTCAACAGTCGGAAATCAAGAAAACGAAAATACGCAACAATAATAATGACAACAATAAATAATGGCATGCAATTGACATGATAGTAAAGAACGATGACACAAAATAAAATAATTTATTTGCACACAGACATAAATAAACATCATTGCGAAAACAAGAAGCTGGTGACTAAATTTTATATTATAATCACATTATAATATCATCATCAACCTTAAATAATAATATAATATAATTAAATAATGATTAATAATAATCATTTGTAATATAGTTGAATTTAATTAATAATGAAAATGGTGAGGCAGATTAAGAAGACAGTAGACGTATTATATTTTCAAATAATTCAGAAAAATGCTTGAATAATCAAACAAGTATTTCTTTCTATATATATTTAATCACGTGATTTATTTGGATTAATTAAATTCCCTTTAATCAGATAAAATGTTATAACTTAAATAAATTCCAAAAAATAAATATTTTTCTGAATGAAGGGAAAATCAATATGTTTGTTATCTTTGTTGAAGACAACTAGCAACAATGAAAAAAAAATAGAAGAAGAAGATGACCCAAAGGATGATATGTACGACTGGGGGCGGTAATTGAGCGTCGCGACGTCAAGACTGAAGCGACATACACCCCCCTTGCCTCCCCTGCAGAAACAGAGAGAGCAGCGTTGCACCTTCTTGCAATCCTTTTTAGTCGGAACCAGTGACGCAAAATACGTCCCAATACTTACCTTAAAGCTAAACGTAGAAGCTCGCGTTCTCAGGAACACACTGAACTCAAAAGCAAAAGCTCCAACGACCATGCGTCCATACGACCACTTTCCTCCTCCAACATTTCTTCTCTCTCCCGATTTCCGCTCCCCCTGCCCCTCCTTCCCCCTTTCCTCTTAGCGGGCTAAGTTATTTTCGACCCCCCTGGGAGCCACTATCTCACTGTCATTAATTCCTGGCACGAGCAAAGATTCTTTTTCCGAGATCTCGAAAAATTCTTTACTGCAGGCGTAAGCGCTGAATAAGAACTTGTGTAATGAAAGAGCGAAAGTCAGAAACTTAAATTTTTTTCTTTCTAGTTCAACAGTCCTAATATCTATTCGCAATTTAAGCCTGTTCCACAAAAAAACAGATTCCTAACAGTTACCTAATCAGGATGCCTACTCACCTGGAACACCTGGAAAACCTGGAAATGACAGGGAATTGTAGTCCCAACAAAAACATGGCGCATGCAAAAAGTTGACCAAGTTAAAAAAATTCGTACATTACAATTCGTGAGATAAAAAATAGTTTTCCACGTGAAATATAAAACTTGTTTAAAATAAAGAAAAATTATAAGATAGAATCTCCTAATGAAAGAAAAAAAATTACTTTGTACGATTGATTAATAATTTAATGTACGAAATCCTGCCAAGTTAAAAATTTTTTTCAATATATTTATTGAAAGTAATTTTTTTCTTCCGTTAGAAGAGTATCTTATACTTTTTCTTTATTTTAAAAAAGTTTTATCACTTGGTAAACTATGTTTTATCTCACGAATTGTAATGTACGATTTTTTTTAACTTGGTCAACTTTTTGCACGTGCCATGTATTTGTTGGCACTTCACAATTTTTTGTAACTTTTAATAATAACTAAACTTGTATATTTTTAAATGTTTCTTCGTTAATCAGTCATAAAAATTAAAAAATTATAATGTTTAATCTTTGCTCACTTCTACAACCTATTCTATTTGACCGATTTGCATGAAAATTGGATGGTACATATATGTGCAATAACATATTGTTGGTTCATTTTTTAGGATTTTTCAATATAGTAATTATTCATAGAGATATAAATTATTTTTTGAACATTTTGTCTCATTTTTTTATAAAATCGTAAATATCTCTGTGAATTATGAATATATTTAAAAATCCTTAAAAATAAATGAAGATTATGACATTGCGCAAGTACCGCCAAATTTTGATGCAAATCGATATTAGACTGTAACTGTGAGCAAAGATTTGAAATTTTAGTTTTTTGAATAAAATATTTAAAATTTCTGAAATTACTTGACGGATTAAAAATTCCTGTAAAGTATTTGTAAAAAATAATACCATTAATTTATGCCAATAATTAATTAACCTCCGAACCGCTATTGAGGTTTTTGTTTAGCTCTACATTGATTTGTCTGGCCCTACTGCTATTCTTTATTTTATTTTTTTTATCTTCTCTCACTAATTAATTTCTACACTAATTTTTCTGCGATTATTCGTATTCTTACTTAATTCCTATGATAAGTTATCCTCACTGCCGGATTTATAGCTCTGAGGCCGCCCTAGGCCACGCACAAGGGCCGCCTTTTTTCCCTTCTTATTTTCTCTAGTTTGAAAATTTGATAAGCAAAAAAAAAGATTCAATTAAAAAATTCTAAGCCCGCCAAACGCCGTAAAAATTTTGCCGCCCTAGGCCATGGTTTTTTTGGCCTCTAGCACAAATAAGACACTGAGTGCCGCCCCTAAAAATTTGCCGCCCTAGGCCCGGGCCTTTTTGGCCTCTGGGGTAAAAACCGCTGCCAAATAGTTACTAGTTTAGTATTTCCATCATGTTGGGGTGTATCTTAATTATGTTCATTTCATGAACACTGTGCTTCCTCTTAAAGGATGTTTTTTTAAACAAATAATAACAGTTCAATCGATTCTACTCGTCAAAAGTAATAAATTTGGGTCTTATAATACTGTTATATTTCCAAAATTGAAAAACTTTCTCTTATACAAACGTAAAAATAATTTTAATTTTATATATTATAAATATATGCAGTTGGTCATGAAATGGTTTTACAATAGGTCAATCGATTCGTGTCGTCAAAAGGAATAAATTTGGTTCTTATAATATTGCTATATACCCAGAATTGAAAAAAATTACTTATTAACGAAAAAATTTAATCTTTAAAAAATTTTAGATCAGAAATTTTTTGTTTGAAGATGATCACAAGCATTTTATTGATTTTTATCAACTGAATACCATCTCATATTTAAAAAATTATGTATTGAAAGTCATTTATTACTTTAAAAACAGTGATAAAAATTATTGCAAATTTCGTATTTTTCAAATTTATTTTTTGTTATATTAAGATATTTAATCAATCAACCTGAATCATTTTTGGTAGAAAAATGTGTATTTCCGTACAGCCTCCAAATCTAGAGTACATTTTTTTGACTATAAACAAAATTGCAAAAAAATAACATCTAAAACGATTTTTAAGAAAAATTTAAAATCGAATAAAAAATGCTTCATCTTATCTGTTCTGGCTCAAACCCTGACGAATTATGGGCTTTATTTAGGATTATAATTCCTCCAAATTTCATGACCCTAATTCAAGTCGTTTTCGAGTTATTATTAAAAAGGCATTGTTGACACACACACACACACACAAAATACATTTTTTAAAGATCTTATTTTTGGATTCCTCGGTTCGAATTAGGTCGAGAAATGTCAAAAAACGAGATTCGAAAATGTTCATCGTTACACAGCCTCCTTTATGAGGAAACAATAAATAAATAAATTATGTAAATTAGAAGTCCGTAGCTTCAAAATTGTAAGACTTTCACTCATGCAAACCGTTAGGAATTAGAACGTCAAATCTTGGCTTACAGCTACAGCCTAGTCTATTTGACCGATTTGCACGAAAATTGGATGGTATATGCGCAATGTCATAATCTTGATATATTTTTAAGGATTTTTCAATATAATCATTAGTTACAGAGATATTGATTGTTACTTGAAAATGTGTTTTTTTTAGTTTTTATAAAATCGTAAATATCTCTGAAAATAATAAAAATGTCAAAAAATCTTTGAAAGTGGATTAAGGATATGACATGGCGCATATGCCATACAATTTTGATGTAAATCGGCCAGAAAGAATAGGCTGCAGCAGGGGGCAAAGATTTTAAGTACTAATTTTTTACGGCTTCCATGAGTAAAACTTTTATAATTTTGAAGCTACGGGCTTCTAAATAAGGCGAAACTTATTCTTTTTAGCACGATCAACTGGCATTTAAATTTTATCAAAATCGATCAAGAATTACGGCAACAATCCAAAGAACGTTGTATATTCACGAATGTTCGAAATAAGGATTCTCAGTAGCATTTTTTTTTGTACTTGGCGGTGATTCGTACCGCGAATCTTGATATAGGTATATTACAATTGCCTGACAATTCCACGTTTTCTAGATACACCTGGAAAAACCTGCAAATTTCAGAGAATTTTGTTGTTGTCAGGGAATTTTTTCGTGCGCATTTAATTTTTTGTTTTGCTTTGTAATACAAAACTAAATAACGATTTAAATATTTACAAGGGCTACAACTGTATAACATTTTAAATAAATTTAATAAATAAATTTAATAATAAATAACAAAATAATAATTAAAAATATATAATAATAAAATAATGAAATCTAATAATAAATAATAAAAAATTAATAAATAAATTTAATTAATTTTAAATAAATTTACTTTTTAAATACATCCGTTATTTCAGTGTTTTATCATCCGTCATATTTATTTCTTAAATTTAATAAATTTAAATAAATACAATGTAACCATTCGCAAGTGGATAATAAATGGGATTATTAAAGTATTATGTAATGCTTTGAAGGGGTTTAGGGTAAAAAATACTTTAAAAATGCAATACTTTATAGTTGAATAAGTCCATATTAAGAAAAAATAAACCTGGAAAAATCTGAAAATACCCTGGAAAAAACCTGGAGAAAGTCAGGGATTTTTTTTCAGAATTTGAGTAGACACCATGCTAATTTCAAGACCAAAATTTTGTCAACGAAATGTAGATGCTCTACATTAGGGATGGGTTTCGGAAGTATTAAATGATTGAAACTTTTATGAATGATTTTTTTTTGGTCCTCGAATTTATGTTTTTAACATGAATTATTCGATTGAAGACATGAGAATGACAACTCGGTAAAGACCATTTGAAGTTGGCCCCTAAATTAGGTTAGTTTAACTATTACCTGGGGGGTCATCTTTAAATGGTCTTTAACGAGTTGTCATTCTCATGTCTTCAATTTGTTCTGAGAACATGAAAGGTTTCGGGGGTGAAACTTTTTTGGACACTTTTTGTCTTAAAATAGAATAATTTTGCATAGAATTTGTTTATATTTAAAAAATTTTTTAAAGTGGGTGAAAAACAGGAGATGACAAAACGGGTTAGGGAGTTGAAACTGTAATTTGGGTACTTTTTCTTCCCGACGACTATTTTGCATCGAAAAGTTTTTGATTTGAGAATTTAAGCATTTCTTGAGAATTCTTAACTTTAGGGGTAAAAACGGAGGGTTCCGGAGTAGACTGGCTAAAAATATATTCACCTCCCTATCTTCTTTAATTTGATAAAAAAATAATTGTCCAATTTAAAAAAATGTTTAGATGAAACATTTAGGTACTGATATTACGATAAATAGCGATAATTATACCATTTTTCGTGTCAAAATTGAACCTTAAACTACTTTTAACAGTCTGAAAAAATCCTAGAATACTTTTAAAATGATTCTAAAGTCACTTGAAGCCTTCATTTATTCATTTTTTCATGAAAAAATGAAAGCAAAATGTATACAAACGTCCTAAGAAATGTTTTTCTTTTAATTTTGTAGGGGTGGTTTTTCAATAGATGATGCATATTTAAAGTTTTACATATCTTTTCGAATTAATTTGGAACAAAAATATCTAAAAAGGACAAAAATTAACTCAATATACATACTTTTTTAACCCGCAGTGTTATTTGTCGAAATTGGGGTGGCATAATTTTAATAGATATCTATAAAAATTTTACGGCTTTTACGTAAAGTATCTTTATCGTTTTTTCACGGAATAAAAATAATTAATTTTTTACATTTTAGAGTCGCTTAAATCCCAAGAACCACGATTTAAACATTTTGTTTAAATTTGGCAAGAATGAACAATTATTCTTTCACCAAATGGAAGAAGATAGAGGGGCGAATAAATTTTTTAGCCACCCTACTCTATATCTTCTAGAATCCTCCATTTTAACTCCGAAAGTTAAAAATTCTTAAGAAAGATCTAAATTCTCAAATCATAAACTTTTCAATGGAAAGTAGTCGTTGTCGAGATGGAAAAGTACCCATTAAATTTTTAACTCCCTAATCCGTTTAGTAGTCGCCCTTTTTCACCCATTTAAAAAAAATTTTTTGAAGATAAACAAATTCTACGTAAATTTTTTAAATTTAAGACAAAACGTGTCCCAAAAACTTATTAACCCTTAAAGTGCATATGGGGTCTTTGGAGCCCCCACTTAAAAAATGCTTCCAGCAGTAAGAGCGGTTTGAAATTTCGTCTTGGCAAAATTCCGGAGTACTCTTTTAGAGTAACTTTATGAAAAATAATTGTTACATTAGCAAAAAATTAGGTTTCTAGCTTTGGAAAAAATCATGAAATTGGAATAATGAGAAAAATCACGATTTTACATAAAAAATTATAACTTTTTTAATTTTCAATATTGACGCCACAGGTGTCAATTTTGCCTGCAGAAGGGTGGTATACTTCTTAAACACATGCTTGGTACCAGGAGACCCTTAGCGCCAGGTGGAAATTTACAACTGGCTTGGTACCGCGCCAGTACCGCCGGGCGGATGTCGCTACTGGCGTGGTGCTGGCATATTACCGGATGGCAAACAGCTGGGTACTGGCATTAGTACGAAATGTCACTCAGCTGGGAGTTGTCTGTCGACACTGGGGCGATACTGGAAATGGTAATATGCCTGTACCGAAAGTCTTTACTGGCGTGGTACTGGCATTAGTACAAAATGTCACTCGGCTGGGAGTTGTCCGTGGGTACTGTGCCGGTACAATATAATTATATTTTTTCAAATAATAAAATAATATTTATTGCAATATAATAATTAATTTGTAAAAAAAATTGTTTTATATATTATCACTGCACTTAATTCATGTCTGAAATTACACCATAGCCCGCACGGTCACTTATACATATAATCGCACGCTCAAACGCTTTGAAAAATCGCATCCGCTGGGGATTCGAACCTTATCTTAAACTACCTAAAAACCTAAACCTAGCGCACGCACTAACCAACTGAGCTATCGAACCTCTTGGATCTTGTCGATAGTTAGTCTGAGGTAACTGTAGAATATTTAAAAACTGTAAACCCAAGCCCAGCCCGGCCCGTGGCAAGCTCAGCCCGGCCCGGCCCGTTTCTTTATAAATCATGGAAATTTTGAACAATTACGTTCATTTACAATAGTTTGAATTAT
>JBAGKK010491351.1:0-15752 GCA_037177015.1 Euceroptres primus
TTTTAGAGATCTTTTATAATTATTTCTTTAGGTTATATGCCAATTGCACGATTACTGGGACCGGTACGATTACTGGGCCATCTACCTTAATTAAAATTTTCTTAATATTAAATTCATCTCGTTTATCAATATTTTTACTCTTATTTTGATTAATATTAAGAACTCCATAGTATGAAATATTCTATTCACATTCTCGGAATATTCCATTGAAACATTGGAAATATTCTCAGGGAATATTCCAACAATATTGCAGGAACCTTAAAATGTCCTACATCTGGAATATTCCCGGGGAATGTTCCAGACATATTCCTGCGGAATATTGGAACATGACCCTGAATGTGCCCTGACTGTTCCTGTGGAATATTCCTGGAACGTTACCCTGAATGTGCCCTGAATGTTTTTATGGAATATTCCCGGATCATTGTCCCGGAACAAACTAGAAAATTTTAAAAATATTTATATTGTTAACATAACTCTTATTCGGTTGTATGAGACTAAATCGTAAAAATCAATTAATGCTCCTTGGGTATTTATTTTATCTACATACAGGACATAATTCTTAAATAGATATATAACATTTGTACAATATCGGCATTTAACTTTTTTTTAAACAATTTTTTATGTCGTGCCGCTGAAAACTATACAGATATTTTTTTATTATAATGGTATTACAATTTAAATCGACGATAAGTCACAATCGACAATGAGGTAACAATTCGACATTTCAATTACTTAAATACTAAAATTCTAACATAGAACATATTTTATTCGATCAATTCCACAGAATTATCCATATTGTATTTGAATTGAATATTAAATTAAAATATATGATACTATTATTATAGTTAACATTATTATTATATTTAAGAATATAATTCAATTCAACATAAGTTATAATAGCAACAATTAAATTCCAAACTTATTATGATTATTACGATATTACTAATAATTTATACCTTTTTAATTTTATATAACCTACAGTTGTAGAAATAATATCTTTTCTCATTGAGCTCTTCTGATCATTACGTGATTTAGACTTTTTATCACTTTCCGGAAATTAATATTAAAAATATTATGTTTACAACTCCGAAAAATGCTGTTGTCCAGAAAACAAATGTGAGACTAAATTAATAATGAAGAAATTAAAATAAGAAAAGATTGCCTTACCGGAACGAATAATTTGTGTAAAGTTTATTTCGATATTGTTTAAAAAGATATCCAGGTTATGCAACCTCTCTGACAAAGGAGAAATTAGAATAGACTTCATGATGTGTTGAATCCTCATTTCTGGTCGATATTTTTCTTGGTTTATTTTAAGGAGACCTTTTTTGATAAATTGTGATATAATTTAATGGATAAGTAATAACTTTCTGTAAATTATAAAAAATATACGTTCTTTCTAAAGACAAAAACAAAATCCAGCTGAAAAAATATTAAAGTGAGCAATAAGCAAACAGCAATTTTTTCAAATAGAAGAACTTTAAATTTATCTTTAATATTATCTTTAATATTATCATTTCTTTTTGAATCTATATACAATCATTATCGTTTTAGTTAGATAATAAATCTGCAGAAAATGATAGTCATAGAATATATCAAGAAAGAAGAATGTCGACAAAAAACTTAAAATGTAACACATCATGCAAGTCTCATTTTAATTTCTCTAATATTCTCAGAGGTTACATAGCATGGACATCTTTCTAAACATTATATGAATAAACTTCGTATAAATTATTCGTTCAGGTGAGCCATCCTTTTCTAATTTAAATTATTTTATCATTAATTTAGTCTGGTATTAATTCATTATTTTGTGATAACTTTTTTTGAAGTTCAACATTGTGAACATATTTTTATCTGCTATATAATGGAATTTATATTAATTGTAGAAGAGATTGTAAAAGTCTAAATTAAGAAAAATGATGTTTTAAAAATTGAATTAAATAGGAATTTTTTGCAGAAACGCTTTCAAAATTGAGTAACTTGGATATAATTTGAAAATATAAGTTGAATTTTTTAATTGACATTAGATGAACTGAAGGAAAGAAGATTTTATATTTACTATTTTTAGGAGTGTACAAAATTAAAAAGCTATAAATTTTTAATAATATTTCATACCGTTATAGATTTGGAGTTTAACTTTTGATAATAATGGTGTAAAATTAAAATTATATTTTATAAATAACGCTCCATTTAATTCACACCTTATTTTCTTACGCTTTTCCTTCTCAAGTTTTTTAAAACAATATTTGATTATACTTGCAAACTAAAATTGAATAGTTATTTTTTGGCTTTGAAACAGGAATCCGAACGAAACTTTCGTTCTATTTCGTTACTCATAGAAAAAAATTATTTTTTACTGAACTGTGGTTTGCTATCCCAAGATTTTAACAAAATCAGATTAAACCTGATGTTAAATTAATAATTGAACCGAAATTATTTTGAGCAACCGCCTGTAACGAAATGGAACGAAAGTTTCGTTCGGATCCCTGCTTTAGAAATTGAGGAATTTTTGAGACGTGCCAATAACTTGGGAAATTTATCTCAAACACAATATCAGATAAGCACCGAGAAGTTTTTTAAATTGATTGGCTCATCTGTGCCAGATGAATTCACCATAATTATATTTCGGCCAATATTTCGAATTTTAGTATTTAAGAAACTGTCGAATTTTTAACATATAGACTGTATCTTATCGTCAATTTAAAAGAATGTTGTAATACGATCATATCAAGAAAATGTCGAATTTTCAACATACAGACTGTATCTTATCGTCAATTTAAAAAAATATTGTAATACGATCATAATCAAAAAATGTCTTTGTAAAATACAGGCCACGTAAAAAAATGGTTTGAAAAACATCATTGTAAAAATATTACCTGTATTGTAAAAATGTTATGTAGTTACTTGAAAATGTATATGTAATGTGTAGATTATAAAATAGAACACAAGAATCGCAGATTCATTTTTACTATTGAATCTTCTACGAGTGAAAAAGTTTCAAATTTTCTAGTTTATTTCGGGACAACGATACGGGAATATTCCATAGGAACATTCAGGGTACTTTCGGGGTAATGTTTCAGGAATATTTCACGGGAACATTCAAAACACTTCCAGGACAACGTTCCGGGAATATTCCACAGGAACAATCAGGGCACATTCAAGGTCACGTTCCAATATTCCGCAGGAATATTTCCGGAAAATTCCCCGAGAATATTCCAGATGTAGGACATTTCAAGGTTCCTGCAATATTTCTGGAATATTCACTGGGAATATTCCCAATGTTCCAATGGAATATTCCGGGAATATGAATTTAATATTCCGTGCTATGGGGGAAGTGTTTTCTCGATTTTCGGTGATTACAAATTTGTTTTAGGACAAATCTATTTTGAATTTTGATTATGTAAAATCACATTCGGAATTTGTTAAATGAATCGGCAATACCGAGTGAAGATGAATAAATTTCAGGTCCATCGCTGGATCGGAAGTTGCGTGGCGAGTTTTCGATATGCGGAATCCATTCGTGCAAAATTGTTCTGATTGTGAACAGTGTGAAGTCAGCAGGTAGTAACGGGAGAATCAATGGGAGTAAATAGAAGACCATTAGGTATCGCGCTCGAACACACATTTCCCGACTCCATAATCATTTTGAAATTGTGAGAATATAGTGCCATGGTGTGTGATCTAGGTCGGTTATGTAGGGCAGATAATGTCAGAGGTCGATGCGATTCTAAACGTCTTCCAGTGGAAACGCCATAGGATGCTGCAGAATACCTTCAAACCTTCTCCTAAGCTCACATTTCCGGAAACGGTTTTGAAATTCTGTTTTAGAGTTTTATTCTCTTTCTATCCGATTCCTAAAATTGACATGAAACTTTAATCACGAGTGATCGAAAGTTGCTTCCCTTCGATTTTAGGTCTACTGATTCCGAAACTCTAAGAAATATTTTATTTCGTATTCTCGGTTGCTTATATATTCTATTTAAAATATGTTCTTGAATCGAAAAGGAATTTTAAAAAAGTAAAAGAAATTCAACGTCACAAAGACAAATACGTACGATAAATTTTTCCGTAAGGAACTTTGTTTTAGATCTACTTTTAGAAAAAATGTGAAATAGTATTCAATTTATGCTTAAATTTTCTGGTTTAGGTATTATACGAACCCTCATTGGAAATTAAATTATCTGCATTTCTTAAATAAAACAATTTCTTAACCCGTCTGCGCCCCTGGATGCCAGAAGGTTTTACAGACAGAAATTAATTTAAAAATTTTTTTATTTAATTACAAAATTTGAAAAATTCGGTAGGAGTGGGGAACCTCCACACACACACACACACACACACACAGAGCTGTCGCGCCGCGGGAAATTCAAAATCACGAACGATACAAATAATTATTCGTCTGCGTTCGCAGCGATGCCATATGGCACCAAGGGGCGCTGACGGGTTAAAAAGAATTATCTCATGAAGTTTCAATGTCAAAGAGAAGGAAAAGCGAAAAGTAATCATGAAGTAAAAAAATAGAAACTTTAGAGAAGATAAATAATTTTGTCGCCTGAAAAACTTGAAAATTATCTCATGATGTTTGAATGTAAAAAAGAAGAAAAAAACGAAAAGTTATCTTGAAGTAAAAAAATACAAACTTTAGAGAAGATAAATAACTTTTTCGCTTGAGAAAATCAGCACCCTTTTTGTCATTTTTAACTTATTTTAAAAGACACTTTAGGGAATCAGAAAGAAAAGTCTAGTATCCCAAAACAGAACAAAAAATATTCTTCTTTTTATATAGGATTTAAACAAATTATTAATTGAATTGTTGTCTGACTAAATCGGTTTATACTACTGATTTTAGTTAATTATATATTTTTTTACATTTTTGTATTAATATTGCATTAGAGTAATTTTTAATTTTATTTATGACTTTATTTAATTATTATTTAAGTTGTTGTCTGACGGAAGAAGGTTCAAACTGCTGATTCTTAATTAATTCTATTTTTATTTGTTTTTCCACTTTGATTATTTAGGACTTTATTTAATGACTACTTGACTTCTTCTTTGACTAAAAACAGTTTATATTACTGCTTTTTAATTAATTTTGTATTCATTCGTATTTTTGTTTCAATATTGCTTTGAAGTAATTTCTGCTTTAACATATTATTCTATTATTACTCAACTTTTTGCCTGACTAAAATGGTTTATACTACTAATTTTTAAAATTAATTTTATATAATTTTTTTTGTTTCAAAATTAATTTGAAGTCTGACGGAAGAAGGTTCAAACTGCTGATTCTTAATTAATTCTATTTTTATTTGTTTTTCCACTTTGATTATTTAGGACTTTATTTAATGACTACTTGACTTCTTCTTTGACTAAAAACAGTTTATATTACTGCTTTTTAATTAATTTTGTATTCATTCGTATTTTTGTTTCAATATTGCTTTGAAGTAATTTCTGCTTTAACATATTATTCTATTATTACTCAACTTTTTGCCTGACTAAAATGGTTTATACTACTAATTTTTAAAATTAATTTTATATAATTTTTTTTGTTTCAAAATTAATTTGAAGTAATTTCTGCAATTTTATATAGGACATTATTTATTACTACTTAACAAGTTATTTGACTAAAAACCGTTTATACTACTGGTTTTAAAATAATTTAATATTTATTTGTAATTCTGGTTCAATATTGAATTAGAATAATTTCTACTTGTAAAATTTTTTTAAATTATTATTTGACTTGTAGTCTGGCTAAAACGGTTTATACTACTGATTGTTTATTAGTTTTTTATTTATTTCCATTTCTATTTTAATACTGCATTGGAGTAATTTCTGTTTTTAAATAGGTCTTTATTGAATTATCACTTGACTTGTTGTCTAACCTCAATGGTTTGGTTTACACTACTGAGTTTTAATTAATTTTATAGTTATTTGTTTCAATATGGCTTTGTTGTTTTCAATATGGCTTTGTTGTTTTGTTTCAATATGGCTTTGGAGTAAAAGAAATTTTTGGTTGATACACCCTTATCTCTGCCGATGCTTCATTTATTTATATTTCTGGTTCAATATTAAATCAAAGTTATTTCTGTCTTTATATAGGTTATTATTTAATTATTACTTGAATTGTTGTCTGACTAAAAGTTATTTATACTACTGACTTTTCATTAATTTTATACTTATTTGTATTCTAATTTTTATACAATTCTTTCGGCCTCTAAATTATTTCGGAATCATTTTTATTTTTTAGAAGCTTCCTTTGGGGTAATTGTATGACAAAACCGATTTATACTACCGAATGTTTGACCAAAAATTGGCTAAATTACTTATTTCATGCATTCTCTTTTCCTGTGTCAATTATTATTTATTATTTTCCAGTTATCATGAACTAAACATTCTTAAAAGGAATTGTCTAACCAAAAGTGCATATATCACTGATTTCTTCACACTAAGTCGAGGGACATTATTTTAATTTGCAGCGATATTTTCTTGATCTGAAGTGGATAATTTATTCTATAGTCACAGTCTTTTGTTTTTATATTTCTGAAGTTGCTGCCGATTGAAATGATATTCTGGAATTTTCTTTGATTCGATTATATTTCTTATATTTTTTTCTTTCTCGTTATAGTAATTCTCGAGTAGTTTCTGTTCTACAAAAGTTATCTCTTTTCTGTAAATGATTTTTCTATTAAATTACCGACTTCAAAAGAGTTGTCCGACTAAAATGTTTCTTTACTACTGCATTTTTGATCAAAATTGGGATATTCTATCGATTAGATATTTTAGTTTTTCTATTTCAATAATACAATGCGATAATCTCTGTTTTTATATAGGATTTTATTTAATTATTACTTTACTTTCCGTGTGGCTAAAAACAGTTTATACTACTGATCTTAAAATAATTTTATATTTATTTATATAAACTTATACTTGCATATATTTTATATCTACAGTTTTTATATAAAATATTCAAGTGTCCAAAATATCCAAAACACAGAAAGTCTCAAGGTATCATTTTAATCTGCAGCAAAATGAGTACTGGAAAAACAAAAAATTGTGACAATAGAATAAATGATCTACTTTATTGTTAGATTCAAATAATATTGCTGCAGATTAAAATAATATCTTACGATTTACTGTGAAATTAATTAAGTTTTTAAAACATCTTCCTCATTTTTCTAAAAATAGAACTGAAATAAAGTTCCTTGAGTGAAAAATTTGTCGCTTTTTCTTTTTGTAGTTGAAGTGATCGAATTCTGAAAGGATCAATCATGAAAGGACTGAAGGTGGTCAGTCTGTTCTAATACGATTGACGGTAACTTAACAAAAGTTGTGTTACTTTCTCGAGTGCAGGACTTATTAAGTCTAGATTGGTTTCGTGACTGTTCCCTTGTGCAGTAGATCATTTCCCAAGATCACGTAGAATCTTAAGCTACAACACGACGTGACCTCAATAACTCAACGAGCATTTGAGAAGGGAACATACGATTGACCGCATAACGAAGAATAGATACGACTTTTATCTCATCTTAAAATTTACAAGAAACGTCAATATTGCCTCTTCCCGAAAAAAAAAAATTTCGCAAAGTTTAAAACCTAAAATTTACATGTATTAAAAAGAATCTATTGCATAAACTTTTTCATCTTATTTTTGCAAATTGTACAAAATCAATAAAGGTGAGAATTGTCTGGAATCCTATAATCCATCAAGGAAAAAGTTTTCAGAAAAAAATGTGTTTTCCATCTGCGAGTAGTCTGGGAACTGACAGAAAAGTCTAGTCCAAGGAAAATTGAATTTACGTAGATCTTTCTAGAAAGAAAGGGAGGTGACTGTAACATTGTCATGGATATCTCAGTTCTTTTTGGTTCAAGGTAACAGAAGGATTTCTTCGAATTTGTGAGAAAAATAATCTTAAATTTTATTAGAAATTATTTTCAGCATGAATTAAATATTAATTTTATAATTTGTTGATTAAAATAGTTACAGAAATTTGTTTATGATTTATATTAGGGATGGAAATGATTTTAATGTTGATCAGGAGGAACAAAATTTTCAATTTTGTTTTATCGTTCGAGGATATAAATTTTACAATCAGACTAAAGCTTCGAAAGTTCGCACGTTCTTTTTATGCTTTTCAAGGCTGAAAAAGTCATAGGAGGCAGAAAGGAATGAGAGAAGTTTTCCCTGGAACGTGATGGTAAAAGAAGTTTCCTGGTTTCCTTAGCAACCAAGCACCCATTCCCATAAGAAGGCTCTTTACTAAGAATGAGGAGAACCTTATTGCTGATGCCAAAGATACGCAATTTATCATACAATCTCCTATTGAAAATAAGTAATCTCCCTCATGAGGCAGAGCGAGATAAATTAAAATTTAATATAAAATTATATTTCTGATCCTCAAGGAAATTTTGAATGAAATTTTAATCTGTAGAATGAAATGCAATGAAATGAATGGAATGGAATGAAATGTTTACAATTTTACTTTTATAAATAAACACGTTTGTAGTAATGAGATGAATTAAAATTTTTCAAATTTTTTCTATTTTCATTATTTTAAATTGCATAAAAAATTAATTAAAAGTACTTTATAAAAAGATGTGCCATTAATTTAAAAAAGTTTTATGGGTTTCACGTCTTTCTTGAACAAAAAGTCAATTTTACAATAAGCTTGTAAAATACAAGTTTAGTTCCATTAAAACTACATGAAGCTTTTTTACACCTATTTTCTTAGGTTTCAAAGCAGAGTTTTCTTTCCTTTGACTACCGAACTATAGAAATAACTTCAAGTTCTCTGAAATCCAATTTCTTTAGTTTCCACTATCATTGAAATTGCTATGCATCATTGGTTGTAAATTTTCTCCTTGAAAGTGACAATTTTCTAAAGGAAAATAATTAAACGATTAATGTCTCTTAAAATTAGTTACATTTTGTTCTGAAATTTTCAAAATGAAAGAAATCTTTAAATTGAAAGCAAGTTTAATTAAAATTAAACTTACTTAAATTATTATATATTAGATATTTGAAATCATATTGGGATATTTTACAATGTTTTGATAAAATTATATTTTCATAAAAAGGTCTTCACACATTTGCAATACAGAGAAAAACAGCGACAGGCGCCAATTACATGGATATGAGTCTCCAGACAAAGCTCATAAATTGAGAGACGAAGTTAAATTTATCTCTTTGTTTCCTGGCCAAAAACGACGACAGGGTTGCAAATAAATGATTGGAAAAACACAAAGTGCTCCATATTGATTCACGAAAAAATAAATAAATTTAAAAAATATAAGATACATATAATAAAAAATATTAATGCATCATTTTATTTGATCTACATTTTATCTGATAAAATCTACATTTTCGTTAATTTCTTGAAAGTTTAATTGACACTGACTTAAAACTTTCTAATGGAATCTAGATCTTAATTTCACTGTTCTGAGTTCATTCAATATTAAACTTTCTTTTAAATTAATTGGATTTAGATTGTCCTCAGGACTGTTATTATATTTTCATTTTTCTCTAAAGCGATTGAAGACGAAGTCCAAAGCCTTTACTTATTCTGCTTCTTTATTCTTCCATGTCCCTTATCCCTTTATCCTTTTTCTTATCCTTCTATAAAATAAATATGAACAGAAAATAAAATTGAAATGTATAATTAGATTTTTATATTTTAAAATGTTATCAAATGATAATTCAATTTCAATAATAATTGTAAGTTTGAAAGACAGACGTTAGTTTAATGTGAATCAGAATGGTTTTAAGTCACTTTACATTATAAAGAGCTAATTAAATTATTCAATTAGGAACAATATTACGATTGAGGTTTGAGAAAGCGTTAGGAAGTTAGTTCAAAATTGTAGACTGAGAAAATTTTTGGATTCACAAACACTGGTTCGTAGACTTTATAAAGCAAACGTTCACTTTTTTCCCTCTAGTACACTTTTGTGCCAATTGCTACTTTTCTCCATTCCTCGAAATTTTCCTTGCAATATAACAACGAATGCAATATTCTTTTTCATCTTCTTTGTTTTTTTCTTCTTTCTTTTCTTTTTTGACTCGCAGCCTTCTGGCCTCGCCCTTATTTTCTTCCATCTCAACACCACCTTTCATCGGATTACTGTTTCTCCATCCCATAAACCTGACCTTCATATATCAAAGTAAAGAGAAGAGAATTAAATTTCAATATCTAATTTGCCACGTTAAAGCCATTAGAAAATAAGTTTTGAATCAGTATTTTATTTAAAGACGTAATTTCAATTATAATATTATTGGTTATTACTAATTTTGAATATGTTTTATACTTACAAACATTTCATATTCTTATTCTGTTTATTTTTTTTACCTTTATTTTCTAGGAAATTTGTCATGGTTTTATTCTCTTTAACGTGCTGCAGTGAGAAAAATGGTTCAAATTCAAATATAAATATTTGCATAGGAAATGAGTTGAAAAAAATGCTTTCGCTTCCTTACAAGGGAAAGTTGCCTAAGACGGGTCCCTTACCATATTTTCGGAATATTTTCGATTTTGAGAAATTTCTGAAGCAAAAGTGATTAATAACATCATAGTTTGCTGTTTTCTTTACAAAGTTCATACGTTTAAACGTTGAAAAAATGTTGAAAAGGCAATAAATGTCGATATTGAAAAAATGTATATTTCCCGTTTTAGGCAACCCGATATAAAATAAGATAAAAGATAAAATAAGTATTAATAATGTTATAAAGAACTAACTGTTTATAAAAAGTTATAAAATAACAAATATTATTTATGTTGGGACTAATATTTCCTGATATAAATCAAAGAAAAGACATATTTAAAAAAATTCTTTATTTCAGTCTACACGGGGCCCGTCTTAGAAATCACGCATCTTCATTATTTTTCAACTTTTTTAATTATCCAGCATAAAAATGAACAAAACGCAAGTAATGATTGTAAAGCTTAGAGAATCATCTACATGAAATAAAAATTACTTGTGGTTTCAAATTGCTAAAAACTATTAAATTACGACTTCTTAGATAGGTAAAAGTTTGTTATTTAATATACTAAACTGATTTTTTCTTTCTATTATTTTTAATTTACTTGCAATAGAGAAAAAAGAAATTTACGAGGAATTAGAAGTCTACTGAGCATACATCTAAATATATGACGGATGAATTTAATTTTTTGATCCAAAAATATTAAGGGGTGCCCTTCTTAGGAGCTAGCCCGTCTTAGGCAACTTTCCTCTACAATATGTATTATTTCAAACTGAGAGCCAGTGTTTTTCTCTCTTATTTATTTTCAATATTTTCAAACTTTCTCTGGATTTAGAAGGAACAATAATAAAGAAGAACTAGAAAATAAATTGAATAAAAATTAATTTTATTTTTTGTGAAAGAAAGATTTATCGGAAAAGGAAATATTTTTGGAAATAAGCAGATGGGTGGATGGTAGAGCATACTTTGATCCTGTCGATGTATTTGTGAGCTACGTAGCAAATTATCATTTAAATTGGATATTTCCTTCCTACAGGCAACACTGTCACATTGATGACTTTTTTCTATACTGGAATTTGTGCGTTGTCACCTTCATCTAACTTTATGTTATTTTCTGCCACAGAAAAAAAACACTGAAAAATGTATTCAACTTTTTTACTTATTATTCACTTAAATAAATCACTATTATTTAGTTAAATTCAACCACAGGAAGATTGAGTCTTTCTTTGATTGAATTTAACTAAATAATTGTTAATATTGCATAAAAAAAGAAAAAATAATTTAATAAATTGACCTTGAACTTTGATAATTACTGTGGGCCAATGAAAATCTAAAGTTGAAAAATCAATGATTGATTAATGAATATTTAGAGAAATCATACGTGGAAATTTAACTTATTTCCATTTAATGGAGTTCTGGTTAACAAGTTGTTGAAATGGTGAAAGGCAGGGGCGTAGCAACAGGTGGACTTCATTTATAACCCTCACATAATACATTCATATATACATACATAATATACATATATAGTACGAGTACGTTAGGGTGGTTAGTAAAGAGACGAGAGCTTTCACTTTTCTTTTGTGAATGAAAATTCTATATTCTTTATGCATAAAATAATTATTGTACTTTAATGTGGGTCAATTTTAATTTAGTTTAACTGCATGTAGAGACATAATTGCAGGTACAGAGACTGGTAATGGAAAATGAAAACTTTTGTGAAACAGTAAAGAAGGTAAATTACTGCTTCAAATGCGAAAATGCATTACACAGAGAAATTAAATGTAGAAATGTTAATTTAAAGTTCCAAGAAGGAAGTTTAAAAAAAGTAATGTTAACTCGAGAAGTTGTTGCTCTATTTTTCGTGCGACCTCCTGCGACTTTGTTAGAATTTGCATGTAAATGAAAAGTTTTTAATACCGAAAACCGTGTTTCGTGAAAATAGGCAGGAAAAATTCGGGCAAAATGCAGAAGTATTATATTTTAAATTTAAAAAAAAGTTATTTATGTAATTTATCATCACTTTTGAAATTTAGATTATTGTAAGATTTCCAAGAAAATAGTAATACTTGTTAATAAAATGTGAAACTTTGATATTATATATGTAATATCAAGATTATGTAAGAGAACCTTTTTTAAACATGAATATGTAAGATAAAACTGGAGAAAATGAAATAGTGGAAGAGATATTTCTGAGTAGAAAATGAAAGAAATGCAGAGAAAAGAGAAAATAGAGCAACTTTTCATTATGGTTTTTGCAAGAAACAAGTTGATACTCGATGTTGGGGCTGGGTTTCAGTGAACGCAAGAGGCGTCGTGTTCATCCTGAGACGGTAATTTGTCGTGAAATAAAAAGGTCACTTGTCAGAAAAAGTAGTCGCGAGTCCAGAAGCTAATAAGCTGTCGTACTTTAAACCTCCGCCGGGATTCTGCACGAATGGTCTGGTTACAACGTTCATAGAAAGTAATTGCCACTGGAAGGAGTTTGTTACAGAATCCACCGTTTTCACCCCATGAAAATGTAATCTGTTTTACAACAAGCTCCTTTGCAAGGGACCTCTACAATCATAAAATCATTTTCTTGATTATACCGACATATTTAATGATATATTATTTATAGATTACTAAAGTAAGTTAAATAATTCAATATTTTGTTGATACAAAATATATTGATATTACAATTAATAGTTTTAAATATATTAAAAATATATTGTAAATATATTCTAAATATATTCTTGTAGGAAAAAATATTCAATAGTGTACTACACAAGATAATGAATTCAAAGAAAATTATCCCTTTTTAAATATTCTACTTCCAGGAAAAATCCACAAGGTCCGAAATGAAATATTTTAATTATTAATTAATTATTACTGATTACCAATTTCTAATTACCAATTGGTCATAATTGTTACAAAAAACTGATCTTTCATGTAACTAATAGCATTTTAAATTTTAAAACAAAAAAACCAAACATAATACTATTTGAGTTTATGTAACATAATTAATTTAATTAGAAGACTGAGATTTTAATTTTTCTCTGTGTATACATATTTCTGCTCACGTTTTCTTCTTTTACGTAATGCAAAGGTCGACACTAATGAAATGGCTATTCCGATTAATAATCCCCCTCCAGAACGTGCTTTATTCCTCGCAACCAGGAGAATGCATCCAAGTTGCAATTGTTGTTTGATCGCCTACACCGAATGGAAAATCATTGCTGCATTTAGGTTAATGGGCGTTCTAATCAACGGAGCGTTTCCAATCGATACAAGAATTGTTCTCAGTCTATTGAGTTTGATCAATAATTAATCAGGAATATTTGATAATTACTATCAATCTAATTACCTTTCTACGATCTCTAAAAGAAATTCTATGATCTCTAAAATATATAACATAAATTAAATATTTAAGTTAAATTGTATAAATTACGTATTTGGATATTTCAAGCTTTTTTTTATTTATTTTTTTTTCCTGCTTTGAAAAGAAGTTTGCATTTCTCTAGAAAACGGTAAAAGGAACATTAGTCAATGGGTGTTCGGTGTACGAAACACTCGAGAACAATGGAGCTAACAAAGTGTTGAGAGAGCCAAGAAAAAACAAAAGGAAACTTGTTTGCAGAATGCTTCTACTTTCACAAAACTTGAGAATATCCCTGAACATCATTAAAAGCATGTTACGAGCAACAGAATAATTTGAAGCTTCGAATTATCGATCACTTGCCTTTAAAAGCAATTAATCAACTCGAGCTTTTTATACGAGAAACTCACAGCCTTAGATTCAGGTGAAAGAAATAAAAATCTAGTTCTTACGAGATCAAAGGTACTGAATAGTAACTACGATCTTTTATATCATGTGCTATCTTCTTTCCTTAAGTGATGTGCATTCACAAACCTAACTTCATTTAAAGGAAGTGCTCTTCGCCAAGAAATCCTTCATTAGTTTGAAATTGAATGGATTTTACAGAATTGAATCGATATCTCAGAAAATTTATTACTGATTTATACTTCTATAGAAATACTAGGGGACTTCGCCCTACTAGTATTATTATATGTAAATCCCCATTTGACGGTTTTATATTTACCTAAAATTAAAAATTATATTAATTTTGGTTTTTATCCAACTTTACTGAAGAATTATGTGTCCTAATTTAACAGTTTACAATTTTTTTTCTTTTAACTTGATAATTGATTATTTTAATTTGAATGAAATTGTTTCTATCATTTTTCATATCCTAGCATATTTCCTTTGTTCAAAATATACTTTATCGAAATTTTCATAATTCTGAAAAACTATGTATATCTACCATGACTGCATTACATCCTCTAATCTAAACTTCTCGAATCTCCTTTTCATATAAGGCTCCCGAATTATAGATCAAAAGAGCTCATATGAGCACATATTAAAGGTCATATTAGCTCTTATTAGGGCCCGTATTAGAGCCCATGTTAGAGCAGTTATATCAGATCAAATAAGCTCGCATTATGGCTCATATTAGGGCTGATGTAAGAGCATATGAGCCTGTGTTAAAGCTCGTATCAGCTTATGTTAAAGTTAATATAAGCTTATGTTAAAACTCATATTAGAGCTCATATGAGTATACATTATAGCTCATATGAACTCTAATATAAGCTCAGTAAAGCTCTAATGTAAACTCATATGAGCTCTAATATAAGATATAATATAAGTTATAATATAAGCTCATATGAGCTCTAATATAAGCTCATATTAACTTATATTATAGCTCATAAGAGCTTACATTAGAGATCACGTTAGAGCTGTTACTAAAGATCAAATGAGTAAACATTAGAGTTTATATTAGAGCTCATATTAGAGATGATATTAGAGATCCTATGAGCTCATATGAGCTTATATTAATGCTAATATGAGCTTACTTTAAAGCTCATATTAGAGCTCATATGAGTATACATTATAGCTCATATGAGCTATAATATAAGCTCACATGAGCTATAATATAAGCTCGTATAAGCTCTAATGTAAACTCATATGAGCTCTAATGTGAGGTCTAATTTAAGCTATAATATCAGTTCAAATGAGATAAAATATAAGCTCATATGAGATGAAATATAAGTTCTAATATAAGCTCATATTAACATATATTACAGCTCATAAGAGCTTATATTAGAGCTCATATCGACTGCTCCTATTTGAAAAGACGCAACTCATTTTTGTGTATTGTCAGACGGGGGTCAGTCCGGCTTGCAGCGCCTGACTTACGCCCGTCTGACAATGCGCAAAAATGAGTTACGTTTTTTCAAATAGGAG
>JBAGKK010491362.1:0-15751 GCA_037177015.1 Euceroptres primus
ACAATAATCATGCCAGTTGTGATATATGGGTGCGAAACGTGGGCATTAACTCAAACACAGGAAAATAGATTTAGAGTTTTGAAGGACTAAAGCCCTTCAAAGAGAATTCTGAACTAGCAATCCAATATGTATTACGAAATTGGAATTTTTAAAAAATTAGATCTGTATTACTGGATTTTCGGTATTTGTTGATGACAGACTAAACGGATTTTTTCATTCAAAATATTTAGAAGGGACTCAAATATTTCATTTAAAAATGAAGTAGACCAATTTGAAGTATTCTATATTTAATAAGTTAAATAATTATTTCAACCTTTAATTCATCTGATGCAATAAAATATTGTCACGTCCCGCGACGTCATCTATCGAGTGACTTGTTAAAATAGAGAAATTTGGAAAGTTACCATGTCTAGCTATGATATCCATCGAGTTATTAGAAAACTTATTACCATATTCCACAACGATTACCTTCAAGGCAATCAGTAGATCAAGTAAAAATGGTCAGCCATACGCCTGACCCACAGAAGTAGGTCAAACCGACTTGTATCACTTAGGTCTTAGGACAAACCGACTACAGTCGGACCTCCACCATGTCATAATTTCGGGGGAGTTATTACTTGATGGAGGTAATCTGGAGGGGAAATTGGAAGTTGCACAGCAGGCATTTGCGCACACACGTATGTATCCATGTGTAGGTGTAAACTATCTGCGCAAACGCCTTCTCGAGAGTAGGGGCAAACGATCGAGACTAGTAGCGGGGAATATGACATGGTGGAAGTTTACATGGTGGAGGTCCGACTGTATGACCACCGAAAGAATCGGTTGCGTGTCGTCCTCATTTTAGCCTTATAAAAAGTGAAGGGTCTCAAGCATTCGCCAGTTCAGTTTTCTTCAAAGTTCAACGACAAAATACTTTCACCAGTGCGGTCCCTACAAGTCTACAAGTAAAACCTCTATTCGTGAGTCTAACCTTGCACAAGCAGTCTAATTACAATTTGTGGATCCAACTTTGATCTACCTTGAGTTTGCTACCTGAGTTCGAGCCTGCACTTAGATATTCTGATCGACTTTCAACTTCAACCTGAAGACAACCCTTACTTGATCTACAAGTTCAACTTCTAATAATTTTCGGTAAGGCTCCAACGACTATTATATGTACAAATCTACTGAGTCCTATTTGCTTACAATAAGTCGATCCTTGTTTAAGGTCGTGACACTTGACGTAAGGGCAATAGATGTCTACCTGATTCCATGGTTCCAAATAAATCGAGGAACTATTCAATCTTTGTATTCTCATAATAAATATTGCTTACTGTATTTTGAACAACCCTTATTAACTTTTGCCTTATCCCAGAGCTAGGATCCCAGGATCTATATCTAAATTGAGAAACTTAATACAAGCGGGTTTGTTGCGTTCTGACGTAACAATATGCTAAGTAAAATTTATCTAAAATTAAATAAATTAAAATTAAACCAGTTTTGACTTTATTTAGTTTTCTTTAAAAAGCCAGCAAATTCTGTTCCAAATCAAATTTATTTTTCACAAACAAATAAAGAACATAAAACTTTCTCTGCATTTTGAAGCTAAAAAAAGATTTATATCAGGGGAGAATCGGTACCTTTGAGACAGCGTTACTCTTGGAACAAACCGATTTAAAAATACAAAATAAAGTACACTCGTCTCCCGTAGAGTGGCCAGCCTCCGGGGTAGGTGGACACTTAGTGGGTACTATTAAAATCCAGTTTGAACCGGATTTAAAGCGACGAGCGAGCACTCTTATGTCAACACTCATGACCGCATGTATAGTTTCTGAACGTACAAAAGTATATGCCCAGAGAGTCGCGATGTAAACAACTTCTGAGCGGCCCTGACTGCCCGAGCAATGGCCGATCAGTGTAGGCCGTCAAGAGATGCTCAGGAGGGGAGACAGAACCAGTCAAGCGTGAATAACCGTGAAGCCGGCGACTCTACGCGAGACGAGTGCATAGAATTTTTTTTACTGGTGAAATATATTACGTTTGACGCTAATAACATTTGTTAAAAGTTTCAAGGTGAATAGAATTTTTGATTGTCTGTATTTTATAAAAATATATTTTTTAATTCTGAAAGTAAAAATTTTGATCAATGATATTTTAGTATTTTCTCTTTTCTAAACTTGTAAGTCTCATTAATTCGAGATTTATGATATAGGTTAATTATTTATGTAACTCCTGCAAGATTCAATTTCTATTAAATAAATTTATTTAAGCTTTAGGAATTAATATTATATGGGAAAGTAAAAACGGTACCTTTGGGACAATGTTTTGCGGTATACCTATAGGACACGGTCACTATGGAAAATGTAATGTCATCCCAAATGTCACTTAAAAAACAGAGTATATTCTAAGGAAATTTTAACACTGTCCAAATCCGGATTCGGCTCGTCGGACTACCAAAAAAAAAAGGTCCTCGGCAGAAAAATGTCCCGTACCATGCAGTAATTATGCTTCTTTATGTATTTGAAATATTATAACTTGAAATTTGAAATAGTTCAACAGCTTTTTAAAAAAACTGAAAAAAAATGAAATTTGCGATGTTTAAAATTAGAAATAAATAGTAGGTAAATTATCTTACCTTTTTACAGAATATCAAATAAAATAACGCTATAAAGGTTACATTTTTTTACAGAGTAGGTATATTCTAAGAAACTAAGGGGCAGTGTTAAATGAAAAATGGGCTCGATTTCACCTCGATTTCGAGCAATGTTAAAATTCGGGTAAATTTGAGAAGACGGTATTTAAGTTTTGAATCTTCTATTCGTGCAAATACGGCGAAAAATAAGTTTGAGAGAGCGAATTTTTTCTAGTGCCTCAGCACAGATTTATTCATGAATCTGTCAATTCATTTTAATTCGAGAGACTTAAAAATCGACCTCCAATTCGTCTGAATTCGTCAGCGCGAATTCATTTAGATGTTGGTTAATCCTTCTGAATTCAAACATGCAGAAAGCGGGATTTATACTATTTAACACGAATTCAAAACGCTGATTCTTTTCAATTCATATCAATTATTTTTTTTTACTGGGAAGAAACTTATTAATATTCTTTTACTGATAATCACAATCGGCGAAAGAATTATATCATTAGATTTCATTTTTATCTATTTAAATTCCAGACCGTAAATAACAATTACAAATTTTCATTTTATATGTATTTTTCTACTGTTCCAAAAGTACCTAGGATTAAACTATTTCTCTTTTTAGAAATAAATGCAGACACTAGGTTCTGCTTGATATAAATAAATAAGATTGAAAAATGTTACAGTTTTGAGGCGTGCACATTGATTTTAACATTAGAGCCCTTTTTCGAAGATGAAAATTCAAAATTTGAGTGTCTCAAGGGTACCGACCCTCCCCTACAATAAATTGTAATGATAAATAAATACTTAATTTGAAAGTAGTCAATTAATGCGTAAATTTTATTTTATCTATCTATATCTTTTCTCGTTAATCGTGTAATCACGTACATCTATTCACAGTAAAGTTGAAATTATTAACATTAGTGACATCATTTTGTCGTCCATCATGACACATATCTGTTTTAAACACCCATGTATTAAACTTTTATACTACATATGAATACAGATTAACGAAGGACAATACAATTTAGTTAAACTCGTAAAAGTTCCTGAGACTTTGGTCATTCTGGCAGTTTACTCTCAGAATGTACAAGCATTTAGAGATTTTTACAAGTATCTCCAAGGTTCTCATTCAAAAGTACAGAACTGAATTTTGATCCGAATCCTAGTTTAGAATTAAGAATCGAAGCTAGAGACAACGTATCTTCTATCGAAAGAATTAACAACTAATCGATATTGGTATCATATATAAGCTCTTTCAGAAACGATGTGCTCGATGGTGCTGTTGTATACAGATTCCCTGAAACAAATTAATTACTCTATCTTTATTCCCAGTTTCGATAAATCTAATGTAACATTTCAAAATCCCCTTTTTTTCTGGAACCATGAAATAAATTACGTAGTAAAATAAACTCACCAATAAAATTTTTCGCATTATCGTCATGAGAAATAACTTTACAGTTGTTCTTTCGGTCAATCTTAAATCCCAAACATCGGAAGCGCTCATCGGTTTTGTACAAGGTATTATTTTTGAGAGGATTGTGGTATGGCTGTCCACTGAATGGATTTATAAAGTCTGCCCAATATCCCACCATTTTAAGTTTCGTGCAGATATCGGATGCTGCCAGTACAAACTGTTGGCACGAATAATTAATAAAACAAAGTTCAAGGTTTCGTGTTTGTTATTGAAAGTAATCCAAATTACTTACATATTTGGCAAGCTTCTCAGTCTCGACTTCCTTGCTCCATCTCGCCATTTTTGGATATACGTTTTGACTAAGAGTTACTATGGTGAGCTGAGGCGAATTTACTTCCAGGCATCCTGGAAAGAGTTCTCCTATGTCTTTCCTTAGGAGCATGGGACATTCCTGTGCCACGCATTGTAAAATGGAGTGAACACTTTCACCTCTAGGTTTCACTTTTTTATTTTTAGGAATATTTTGATTTAACTCGTCAAAAGTTGCGTCCTCATCGGGGAGGACCACTGAGTGTGTTTCTACTTGCGCTATTGTCGATGCATCTAGCCAACCTGGACCTATGCTTCCTGGGAGGTAAAACCTAAACCCTCGGGGTGTGAGCAACTCCCAGTTTGGATTTGCTTCGAAAACGGCATTATCGAAATCTGATAAATAAAGCGGAAATTAATCTTTAAACATTTTCTTTACACTATTGAAAATGGAAGAAATAAAATCAAGTTAAAGTTAGAAACAGAGCATAAAAATTAATATTTGTGTCAAATTCGTAAAATTTAGAAGATTTTATTGCATCAACAGTAATCGATTGCAACTTATTCTTCTTCTTCTTTTTACTGTAATAAAGGATATATTTTTGTTGATTTCTCAATAAATAAATAAGGCCGTATCTACTCGTCCAGCCCGTTTGGACGACTAGCCCAATCGAAGCAAATTGACTATTCGTCCAACTTTTTTCGAATCTGAATTGTGTTTACATAAACAACTAACAAATAAACACAAGCAACTTATAAAATTAATTAATGAAGAAAGGCAAATATTAATCAATTAAAGAAGAAAGGCAAATATCAAAAACTGAATAAAAAAAGGAAAAATGTGCTTTGATGGTCAGAAATGTCCAAGTACATACATACCATCAACTGATTCTCCATTAGTTTTGATAATTTCGTAAGAACTTGTATTTTCGTTACTGCGTCGTGAGTAATTGGCCTTCAAGATAAACCTGGCAGGCACTGAGATGCAATTTCTTCCAAAATTACGAATACAAAGCATCTGAAAAATGACCAAGGAGACAAAAAGGTTAGGTTACGAAAAACGGTGATTGTCACTTAAAACACTACGTAAAAGATATATTTTTCGCACTTCGAATAAACTGATATCAACTAAACGTAGATAATGATAGTTTATTACCATCGAACTGCAATTTTACATACTAGATATAGATTTAGATGGTTGCGTATGTAAAAATTAACTACTACTGACTGACGTAAATAAGAAATCTCAACTAAATTGATACAGTCGGACCTGTACCATTTCAAGCTCCCCTCAACTGTTGTCTCCACACTACAGTCGGACCTCCACCATGTCATATTCCACCATTTCATGTTTCCTGTAAATAGTCTTGATCGTTTGCCCCTACTCTCGAGACGACGTTTGCGCAGATAGTTTACACCCACACATGGATACATACGTGTGTGCGCAAATGTCTGCTGCGCAACTACCAATTTCCCTTTGAGCTACAGTCAGACCTCTACCATTTTCTATTGGATCTCCTTTTTCTTCCTACAGGACCACTGTGAGAAGAAAAAAGAGATCCAATATGAAATGGTGGAGGTCTGACTGTAGTTCGGAGGGGAAATTGGAAGTTGCGCAGAAGGCATTTGCGCACACACGTATGTATCCATGGCGAGTGTAAACTATCTGCGCAAACGCCTTCTCGAGAGTAGGGGCAAACGATTGAAACTAGTAGCGGGGAATATGACATGGTGGAAGTTTACATGGTGGAGGTCCGACTGTAAAATTCGTGCTGCGCAAATGCCTACTACGCAACTTCAATTTCCCCTCCGGGCGAGCTGCATCATTTCATCATTACCCCTAAATCTTGAAATGGTACAGGTCTGACTGTATGTATATATTTTTAAGATTCTTGATATTAAATGAAAAGAGAACAATGAATTTCCTTGGCAGACAGTGTTTAAAAATATTTAAAAATGCGATCAAAAGCCAAAACCATCATGTTTGTGCAGTAGACCGACAGTTTTCTTACAAGAGTGTTTTTTCCCTTGAAAATCTATATCCAAAAAGCAATGTGCGACTGTATACACCCAATTTTGTAAGTAATTTGAATATCTATTTTTATTATAAATTAATGTTACAGCTGTATTACAAGTATTTCTTCTATTTACAAGGTTTTGAAACAAAAACGCCAGAAATATCTGTACATAACCTCACTTTCCTAACCTCTCAATAGAGATTTATTTTCATTCTTTTCCTTCTCGTCCTTCTCTAATTCAAAAAATTTTAATATAAAAATATTAATGAATCTGAAGAAGGGTAAGGATTTATTTAACTGCAAAAATTAACATTACATTAGCATTTTAAATGCTTTTTCTAGAATTAAATTGGTGAAAAATTGTATAAAGTTTGAAGAATGTTAAAATGTTAATTTAAATTTAAAAAGAAATTGAATGTATATTTGATTCTTAGGTCCCAGAAGATCCTAACGCGAAATTCAATGGATATATACCCATAAACAAAATTAAAATTACCTACTGTTGCAGTAGTGGACCCGGAGGTCAAAATGTTAATAAAGTTAACACGAAAGTAGATTTGAGATTTCATGTAAAAGAAGCAACGTGGCTTGACGAAGAGATTAGAGAAAAAATTTCAGAACAGGTAATAGTATTTCAAATAATTTTGAAGAGATATCTAAAGCTAAATACTGAATTTAGATATTTACTCTAACAAATAGATGAATAATTTTCATAATATAAGAAAAAATTAGATATTAATATACTCTGAAGTTATAAGAATTTCACAACTTCTTTAAAAACTGCAATTTTTTTAAACTGCTGGTTAAAAATGCTTCAAATTCAAATTTAGAGTAAAGTCCGTAAGTTTGTTGAAACTAAAGTCTGTGATTTTCAGTGTAAGAATAGAATAAACAAAGAAGGCTATCTAATCATCAAATCGGAACTAACGAGATCTCAGCAGCTTAATTTAGCCGATGCACTCCAAAAGCTAAGAACATTGATCAGACAAACTATGGTAAAACCACCTGAAATTTCAGCGGAATCTCTGGAGTTGATCAGAAAGCGTCAAGTTCAAGCTGCTCAAAGGAGAGTATATGCAAAAAGAATTCAATCGCAAATTCGACAGGAGAGACGAGGATCAGATGTCTGATTTAATTGATAAACTTGTTTTCAAAATTTTCCTGGAAAACATATTTCTGTACAAATAAATTTAAGTAGTAAAGAGAAAATAATTATAACATTTCTTTCAAAACTCCAATAAATGGATAATAATCCTAATATATTTTTCCTAAAATGTTCCATTATCATTTTAAAAAATTATTATTATCAGGGTTTTATTTTATAGTTTTACTTATTCTGTTCTAAATGCTTTTCGATAATTATACTTCGCACGTGATTTCCATAGCAACGCAAGGTTCACAAACGGTAAACAAACCCTGGAATGTGGATAGCATATCGAATATGGTTTTGGTTAGCTTAGCTCACATTTTCTCTAAACGTTTTTAGTAAAAAAAAAACAAAATGTCATTTCGTGATTTGCGAAGTAAGTAAATATTTTATCATCTCTTAAATTAAATTTGAATATTCAAATATTAAAATATGAAACTCTCTACTTCTTAGATTTCACGGAGATGATGAGGGTCCTTGGTTATCCAAGGCTGGTGTCCTTGTCCAATTTTCGGTTGCCGAATTTTCCTCTGGTTGCAGAAATTTTGGTTTGGTTGGCTAAGAGATTCGATCCGGACACAAATATTCCAACCGAACACGAGACCGAACATGATCGAGTGAATTTAATTCGACAAGTTGCTGAGTTTATGGTAAGTATAAACCTCAAAAAATTGTTTGTCATTGCACTTTCTTTTTCCTCATAGGATTGACTATTCTTCACTATATTTGTTTAAAACCTAAATTTTATATTTAAAAAATTTACATTAAGAATGTAATACAAATTTGAGCTATAGATTTGCTAGAAAACTAAATATATTAAAAACACAAAAGTGAATCAAAACGCCAGTCTTGAAAAGTATAAAACTTTTCAAATTTATTTACGAGAGACACATATAAACGTTTTACAAAAAATCGGAAATTTGATTGCAGGCAATAACGGCAAATGTAAAACTGAACACGAAAAAACTTTACCAAGCCGATGGTTACGCGGTGAAAGAGCTTCTTAAGATAACAACTTTGTTGTACGAAGCTCAACTGAAAAGTTCTGAGAATTCAACACAACATGAAACACTTCATGATCTACAATTCGATTTTTCGGATAAAATAAACGAATTAAAGTCAACGAGACAATTGGCCAGCGAACTCACGATAAATGGAGCAACATTGTTTGATCTTTTGGGACGTGAAGCTGAACTTCGAGAAATTCGAAATTCCAAGGCTTCCCGACAATTCGATACTTCCGAAATTGAAATGGCACTAAAAGAAACCATCGAAAGTACTAGGAAGGAAATCCAGGACACGAGAAAGCAGATAAATAATGTGAAAGTACTTGTGAAAAAATATAAATTTCTTTTTAATTTTTAATTTTTCTTGTTTAACAATTTTTAATTTCAGGAAACAGAGCAAACTCTGGATGCTAAAATAGAAAGGCGTCGAACAGAACTCGATAGGAATCAAAAGAGGCTCCAAACTCTGAGAAAAGTTCGGCCAGCCTTCATGGAAGAATTTGAAAAACTCGAAGTTGAACTCAAGTCTCTCTACGAAGATTATCTTCAGAAATTTCGATATCTTGCATATCTCGAACATCTTCAGGAAGATGCAGCAAAAGTTGAACAAGAACGATTTGAAAGAAGGCATTTATTTTTTCTTAATTTATTATAATTCTATCATTTTGATACTGGCTTTATACAATTTTTATATATTAATTTATATAATATAATATACCTATTTTCTTTCTGAAATTGGTACTTTATATTTTTGGGATTTTATTTTTAAAGGCAAGCTGCAACGAAAAAGCAATTGGAGCAATTGAGATCAGAAGATGTGAGTTTTGAGAGTCTACTAGAAGGAAATGATTCGATTTTCACTAACAATCTCCAAGATCCACTTGCCCTTGGAGATATGGAGAAACGAGTTCCTCAGAAATCAGGACGAGGTAATACTGGATATTCTTTTTTCGATTATAATAAAAGAAGTATTTTTATAAAATGATTGTTTTAAAAAATTATTTATTATTCTTAATTAATTAATTATTTTAGTCATTTATATGCTTTTGATGATTAAAATTTGAGCAATTTGAATCTTTAGAATTTCCAGAATGGTCAGTTATATTTAAATTTTTCTTTACATTCAAGTTTACAAATTTAATTTTAACTTTGTATTAATTATAATAAAAATAATTTTAGAAACTGGAAGATCATCCAAAATGAGAGTATCCCAACGAAGAATTTATGGAAGTATGTCTGGGAGACAAAGAGGAATTATTCTTGAAACGAACGACAGTGGAGATTCGTTGAATAGCGATAGTGACTTATTGATAGACGACGATGATGATGACGACGACGATATGCTCTTAAATTCTATTAATCCATCAGGAGGGGATGAATTAGACAGTCAAGAAAAACGTGCCGTCAGCAAAATTGTGCACTCGGATGAGGATTTTTAAAACGATCCGTTTTTTATTACCAAGGTTATTACCATTATCTACAAAAAACAACAGAATTTTTTTATAATTTAAAAACTTAGCTTGTAATTAAATTCAGGAATTTTTTCATTTTAATGACTGAGAAATAATTTCCAATATTTTTTCATGTACTACTTCTCTAACCCTTTAGTGTCTATTCTGACATATATATGGCACATTTACTTTTTTCGATTTTCTAGAATTTTTATGTGAAAAACTTTAAATTCTGCAAAATAAATATGTGGATTAGATTAAAGTGGACTATTCCGCATCTTTTAAGGGAATAAACTATCTTACACTCAATGGAAGCCGACCTGGTAAGAAGGCTAGAATTGAAAAGGATTGAAAAATTTGTGCACCTCTGTAGTAAAAGCAAGAATTATCGAATCTCTTTGGCCTTTTCTTTCTATTTTTGGCCTATTTCTTTCTATCCAGCGATAGCACTAAGTTTCCTCTTAAAGTGAATCCCAATCAATCCCATAATTCTGCTCATTTTCGGTTGCTGCTGACGGATTGAAAGGGATAGGCCAAAAATGGAATTCATAGAGATTGAAAATATACAATCCTTTTCAATTCTGGGCCTCTTACCGGGGAGAAAACTAAAAAAAAATTTTTAATTTTTTTGCAAATATCGCTCAAAAGATGATCGAAGATTATCCCTGAATTGTTTTAGAATTTTTAGTCAACGGATTCTGGGTGTGGGCCTTAAAGGGTCAACGGAGGAAAAAATAATATGTTTTAATAAAATAAAAGAATAAAGTTTTAATTTGAATAAATTTGTATTGAAATTTTTACACATAAACTTTATCAAATATAATTTTGAAATAGAAATACTGAGACTTAATTACACAATTGAGTAATAATCAAATGATTTTATAAATTTAAATCAAAGTAAATAATTCTTTCATCCGCTGTCTGTTGATTATTACAAATTGCCTGTTATTCAAAAAGTATGTACAGTTACGCAATTTATACTCTAATAAAAATGACCACTTGTAATATCCACAATAGGAATATTTTTAATGATGATTTTACAAAATTCCTGAATCAGTTCTATTCACTAAATATGATAGAATACAAATATTAAAAATATGAATTTGTATTCTGGTTTCACATCATATTTGCTAATAAACAAAAACCAGCAACTAAAATAAAGATCTTTTAAATGAAATAAATCATTCTCGTCCCCAAAAAAATTTTTCACTAAATAATTATTGTACTTAATAAGATAGGTAGTAAACTTTGCGAATAAATTTGATTCGAATTTGTGCAATCGACAATTTGTAATTGCTCTAATTTTAGGCATTCAGGATTATCCTAATTTTAAGTAAAATCAGCATTTCGGAAAAAGTCTTTAGAAGTTTTAATTCAAGCGGCCCTACTTTCTATGGCTAACTTAACTACTTTAAAATCTAAATTTACAGCAGACATACGCTTAGTAGAGATCCTATAGATATGCGTGAGTATTAACACTTACTTTGTATAGTCGATTAAAATATACAAAAAGGTAAAATATAGTTATTTTACAAATGCACCTTATAGACCAAATTTTAGGCCCTACATAGTAATCTCTCTCAGAAAGTGACAATCTTGTAACGCAGCTAGGAGAAATTATTTTATATATATATGTGGCATTATTTCTCAAGTGTACCCACCCCAAAAAATGAATTTCTCCAATCGGGCTCAAATTTACAAAAAGTTTAGTCCTATTAGATGGCACTTCAAAAAAGAAAGATTGATCAGTTTGGGCAAAAACTCGCCGAAGTAGAGGGGGTGAAACTTTCTTTCTTTTTTGAAGTGCCATCTAATAGGCCTAAACTTTTTGTAAATTTGAGCCCGATCAGAGAAATTCATTTTTTGGGGTACACTTGAGAAATAATGCCCCATATGTATATTTATATATTTATATAAAATCGTAAAGAAGCACCAGAGTGAAAAACGTAATAATTGCCTTGAGGCCTTTTTTCGGGACTCAAATTTCCACTTAGAGTCCGTTTTATAGAAAAATAGTATCGACTCGTGTTTCATGAATCGTTCGTACAAATTCGACCTCTTCTGGAAAACGACACCAAAAAATTTCGTTCTTGGATCCATCAATGATATTAAATTACTCTCAACTTATTTCTTAATAGTACTATCTCTTTCTAGAGATCCACGTGATTGTAGCAATCATTCTTCGGACAGAATTCTAAGTTTCATTTTAAGTTTAAGAACCATACAGAAAATCTCGACTTAATTACAATTCGAAGTTGTCCAAAAAATTAACACGACCTTGAATAATTCAGGGGCCATTGTAATTATAAAAGTAAGTTTTCGCTATTTTAGGCGTACCCGTGAAATTAGCAATAACCCAGAACGCATCTTCAAATAAGGGTTTTCGCTACCTTTCTGTTTTTTCTGCAAAATTAGACTTGATTTTCGAAGATTCTAGTGGCTCTTTGAGTTCCGGAAGAGGACACTCATTATTTAATTTTTTCCATGTTTTGTTTACGTTTTCAGTGATTTTTTTAATATATTTATAGGCCGTTTTATCTACTACGGACTGAGTTTTTATGCAGTCATCTCCACCAAATTCACAAACCCGATAATGGTGTAAAATAGCTGCATCCGAAGGAACATTCACGGTTCCATGGCCAGGAATAAATTCCCAGACAAAGTGATTTCCAGCTTCCACTACTTCCTTGGGTTTACAAACGTATTTGGATCGCTGCTTGTGAGGATGGAGTTTCGATCGACGCCTCGTTTTTCTTAAAGTGATGAGACCTGTTTCTGTGGGACTTGAACTCGATAAGACGTAAGGATCGTCTGCCCACTGGAGATAGAAAAATGCATTTTGAAAAGAAAATGCTCCTGTGGATTTTGTGCTGATTCTAGTCCCCATCCATCTGGAAAAAAAGAAAAAGGACATAGTTTAAATTGCAAACTCTTTCCAACTTACACATTTTTCTATAGTTTTTAAACTTGAAAGCAAGAAAATTGGAAGCATCTAATAAATTGGAATTCATTTATCATTGATGTTTTCCTGAAAAGAATTTACTGGAAATGACTGTCTGATTTTTGAAGAGATAAAGCAATGACGAACCGTATAAGCTCGAGTATTGTATCGTCATGTCTGGGGATGATGAATTCATCCAAATCCACTAAAGCAACATAGTCAAAGGTATACATCGATCGATAGAGGCAGTCATTTAATGCAGCGAATAGTCCTTCAGTACGAATCTCCCTCTGAGAGATCATATCCAGATGATGCCAAGGGAGAAGGGTAACGTACCCTTTTCTCTCGTAATATCTCAATGCACATCCAGCCTCCGGACCCACCGTATCATTATAGAGAGTGACATGAGTGGCACCCAAGAGTCTGTACAGCTCAATAAATTCCACTAATTGCAAAACCTACGCAGATTTAACGTCTTTTTTATTATCTTGCCATACAAGAGCCGAGAGTGAAGAGCCGAAATAAAAATCTAATTGCCAATTTAAGGGTGTCTCGTAATTGCAATCTGTATAAGCTTTCAGGCTTGCACATTCAAGGATCTCCTTTTAATCTACTATGTATATTTAATTACGGGTAACAATTCTTATTTATATATTTTAAATTAGTAAATTTTTTTGTTGCTCATTTAAAAATGAAATTCTAAAAATTATTTTAAAAGAATTTTGATATTGTGAATTTAGTTTACCTCGAGTTGATTAAATTAATGAAATTAATTTTAATACCCACCCTATTGTAATCATAATGTAATGGCTTGACACAAATTGCAAGTGGTTTTTTCTCCTTAGATCTGTCAAGAGGTCGATTTTGCACCAAAATGCGATTTGTCGGAAGTGCTCGAAGCCTAGCAACTATGCTGACTGCCTCTGGTATTTTTTCCTTAGTTGGAGAATCTTTCGGTATTGGACATATCACGAAGCAAGCACTATACTTCAAGTTCCAATTTTCCCTAATTACCTAAAGTCAAAATTGAAATAATGTATTATTATATTATCAGTTTCTTTGATATTTTAATTTTAAAAAATTCCTAATATGTTTTTAAGTACCTTAATTTTTGCAGGAACTGTGATGGAAGAAGTTAGATTTGCATTTTTCTGAGGAAACCAAAGACGACACCAAACTCGCTCTGGACTTCGTGTTTTAGTGGCACCAATTACACGAACTAATCCTGGGCTTCCTCGACTTACAGTTCCTCCCACTATTCTGTCGTCGAAGTAGGCCGAATAAACGAAAAACTTGAATCTGCCAAAAAGTTGTTTACCTATTAATATTCTAATTCAGTTAATTAACTGATTTACATTTAAACGAATTAATTAATTAATATAGTACATGTTCAAATTTTGAACCCGAAAAAGTAGGTCGAGTTCGGATCTTGCACCATAATCTGCAAGATTATGGTCTATTGTCATTTAATTAAGAATGCAAGAAGGCACCTGGTGTTGGTGACTGGGAGCCATTCAGCATGCGTAACTCGTAGTCTCTGATCGAGCTGTGGGAGACGAGCTTCTAAGCTTGGGGGTAAGCTGGGTAAAGCTCGAGGATCTGGAGGAATCACAGCTTTCGCACCTTCCTCTCCACGGACCAACAAGCCAACGTGATCATCGAAGCCACCCTTTAGCCCGGCATAATCTTCAGCCTGCAGGCGAGAACCGCAGTTTAGTTTTCGCAAAAGTATCAAGGCATTAGAGGCCGATCACGAGCACACTACGATTTACGAGATGATGAACTTGATTCATCTCCGATTCCTGACGAATCTCTTGGGATTTTGGTCCTGTGCTTAGTTTCTCAACTTTGCTCCAACCATTTTATTTAAGCTTATAAGATTTATTGTGCTTAGAAAGAATTAATAGAGTTTTAGAGGCCAGAAAGTACTCAAAAATAATCGGTGGTTTATTGTACGCCGAAAATCAAAGAATCAAACATTATTAAATCCAGTTTTTGTTCAAATTTGTACACTGAATATCATTCAGTGAATGTGCAATATTATAATAGATGACAAACAATGTAGAATATAGATTATAAAATTCACTTTTAGATGTTGATAATCTTTGGAAGTATGCCACACGAACCAGCAAAGAGAAGAGTGCACTTGGAAAATTTTAATTAATCTTAAGTAAATTATAGATTTGACATTCATTGAAAATGCAGCTTTTCAATGCAATCAAAAGATGATTTAAGATTAATAATTTACAACTACACAAAAATTCATATTAAATAGATTAAAACTTATTTCTTCAGGACATGTCAAATAACACTGAAAACTCAAAAATTATACCTGTGACGCGAAATATTTAGCAGAGCCATAGTTATTAATTTTCTAATTAATTTCTAATCCTCTAGTTATTGATTTTCCTCTCCATTCTCCAAATTCTCATTCAACATGAAAAACGTCACGTTTTTCATTAATTATACACGAGTTCAATTTCACCACTTCAAACCGCAAGCGCAAACAACAAATCAGTGGCAAAATACACACCATTAAAAGATCAAGGCAATTTGCAAACAAACTCCTGTCAATTTTTAGTACCTTTCAAGTGTAAACATGATCTTTCTATCCCCAATCGTGAACTCATACTATCAATGAAACAAGTCTGTAAAAATGGTAATTTACACGTACATATTATTCAACGTTGCTAAAAGTAGCAATAATTTTTTTGTTCGGAGTGTCTAACACCTACGCTAACGTGAAGCGATTTCATAAAACTATACTTACGCGAAGAACTTTATTAGAAATATGTATTACGAACGGAAAAATTAAAATTCGAATTTTCTAATATTTTTTATAAC
>JBAGKK010491405.1:0-15740 GCA_037177015.1 Euceroptres primus
ATAATAAAAAAACAAAAGCATCTCTACGAACCAACTTCATGCTGCGAACGGAATGTATTAGCTGCGAGCACTTGTAGATTATTATATACCTAATTTGAGATTTTATTTCGCTTTACAAGTAGAAAAAAATCGTAATTCTGATTCAATCTTCATAATTGATGGCGTATTTTGTTTTTTAAACTTTAAACTATTATCTGTATTTCTGTAATTCTATTTGGATGAATTTGATTAAAAGTAACCTTGTTAGGTAGATGGCTAGTTAGAAAAAATATTAGTTAATTAACAAATTGTTTTATACAAATTTGACTGTGTTTTAATAAAAACGAATCAAATAGAATTGACCATTACAAAATAAACTATTAATACTGAAGATGAATCAAAATTACAATTTCTTTCTAAAGCAAAAGAAGAAAAACATCAAATCTCAAATAACTAATGTTAAATAAACAATTACAGATTCAACTACTTTTTTCTAAATTACAATTAGATTTCTCTTTTAAAATGTATTATATTTAACAATATGGTTATTTTCCTCGATTTTATAAACTGTTTCAAAGATTATTAAAATTTTAAGTTCGATAAGGGATGAGAATCCCTAATTTAATTAAATATTTTTTGAGGACAAAAAACTCCGGCCTTGATTCAAAGAAATCATTTCGTATATATTTCTTTGCTTGTGAATGAGAAACAATTCCATGCCTGAATCAAGTATTTAGGTTTATTTGATTGAAAGAAATATTTATTCAACTTGCACAGTCAACAATTCGAAGAAAAATGACTTTTGTCTGCGGCCAAATTAACATTCATTTTGAAAAATTTGAAATCTTGAAAAGGCTACAGTGCTATTTCTTTTAGTTTAAAATAGAGTAAAAATGAATGTCATGAATTGTCTCATGCACATTATTTTCTTGTACCTATAATTTATATTTAATATTCTTAAGAATCCTCTGAATTAAATTTAGATTGACTTCTAGTTGAAAAGTCTGAACTGACGAAAGGACCTTTAAATCATTGGGCAATAAACGGGCATCTGCACTCGAGCAGCAGCTGGTGCTTCGTCATCGAAATAGTATATCCGTGTACTGGACCTAGTACCCTTTTGCTGAAAGCAGCTTATTGGGCAAAGCTACCCAATTTTCTATATCTCATATCCTACATATATGTATAGCTATGTCCATTGTCCATCCTGTTTTGAGTGTCGGTATTTGAAATCACAATCCTCTTCAACGTTATTTCTACATTCTACTAATATGGTTATAGTTACACAAATGTTGGGAAAGGGTAACGTTCTTATACATTTGTGTAACTATACATCCACAAGCACAAGTTTCTAACACATCTGTCTGTTTGTATTTAAAAGCACGTACGCGTCCCAGGTGCGTAGGTGTGATATTTTTAACGGTTTTTGCAGGTAAGAAAGCATTTCCTGGCCCTGGCCAACGTTCGCCTTTTCGAAAAGAAAGGAGTGAAAAAAAGCCAGCCGCTGGACCAGATGATTTTCCTTTGAATACCTTTTTTTCAAAAACTTCACAGTAAAAAGTTGTGTTTCTTTTATGTGATCTTCTCTTTTTCTAAGAATTAATTTAGAACTCGAGTTGCCTTCTTATAGATTATTTGATTCCTCTTCTTCATAGCAAGGAATTTCTTAATGATGATAAATAAATGTTGATTAAAACGAGAGTTGAAGGTTGAGGCTGACAAATAATTCAGTAATCAATTATACTTAAAAACAATTTCACAGAAATTATCTTTTGCTCTCTTCCGTGATTACTGTGAATAATATTTATTGTGGCAAATGTCTTGCCACAATAAATATTATTCATTATTTTATCTTTTCAATCAGATCCAATGTTTTCAATCTTGATAGGCATCACAGGAAAGACTTGAAGTTCTCGACATTACATAAAATGTAAAATTGTAAACCAAACAAACTGTTGAAGCGCTCGAACGATTTCGTTCCCTTTTTAGTGCAATTATGGTGCCTTTGCTCTTGCCTGGCGGAATTTATCGACTATTTTTCTCTAAGGTGCCCATATACTTTACATGCCTCGGTAAACAGGTGGTACATAGCATGGGTTTCGCATTCTTGAAATACATGCAGTTTACCCTGCATTGAATTCCCCCTTGCGGTGGATGAACACCGATTTCTATACTGGTTATTTACACATAATGGGACGTATTCATATAAAGATACTAGAAAATTGTATACTAATATTTTTACAACTCTTGTTTACATCCCATGAATTAATTTTTAAAAAAAGTTAACTCTTTCTTTCTGCTGAAAGAATATCTTACTGCTGAACAACAATATTTTGCTTCAAATGTAGAATAAAGAATTTGGAGTGAATGTAGAGTAAAGATTTTTGAGTGGATTTGTCAAACTGCATTTTTCCACATGGTGTACCTGACGTTAAAAGTGAATAGCAATTTACCGCCCAGAACGTTTTATGCGAATGAAAGAGGAAGGAGTGCCGACGGGATCGTCTTTGGCGGTAGTTTCATTACTTTGAATGGGCGGAACTCAAAGAGGCCGCTGAGATTGTAGATCATCTTAATTTAAGTCTCCTATTTTCTAGAGTTCTCTTGGATGTAGTTCAGCGAATTTAATGTCAAAAGAACAATGGTAATCGGTAGTCACTTGGAATTACGTTTTCGTTCCTTGCTGTAAACAGATGCTGCCAGGTGCTCGGATTCGATTGCCTAAAGCCTAAAAGGGTAAAGTTTCAATTTTTATTTTCTTTCTGACTCTCCTTCACTTTCTTTCCTCTTACGTCGCGACTTCTTTTGCTTCGCCCTCTTCAGCTGCCGATTTTCACTCTTAAATAGAAGCCAATCGCTGAACTAGATTTTTTACATGAAACTGAAGTAAGAATTTAAGTAGAAAAACATTTTTGTGGAAGGTAATGGAAGGTAACATCTTGGAAGGTAATTTATTTCTAGAATAATACAAATATATAATAATATAATACAATAATATAATACAACAATATAATACAATAATATAATGCAATTATACAAATAATATAAAGTTACTAAATAAATATGATTTATATTTCAAAACAGAGTAGTGAGAAGATTTAAAACCATTTGTTATATCTTCATGTTTTGAGTATGTAATAAAGGAAACTTCAACGAGACGTTGAGATACTTTATAGCCAAACATGTGTAAAAACAAGAAAATGTGAACGTGACGTTAAATAAGTGTCAGTTTATTAAGTATATATTTCACGGAAATTTTTCTCTGTGATCTTAAAGAGAAATTATAGTGCAATTAACCCTTAACTCCCGCAGCTTCTTTGATACACTGCAATTGCTCAGCAACCATCTCCCTGAGTCAGCAAACTTTATGACTCTTAAAAATAAAATCTTTAAAACATTGTAAAATATCATCTTACAAATTTATTATAAAGTTATTTTTTCAATTTTACAGGATATTTGTTTGTTCAAATTACTAGGCTTAAATATTTCTAAAAGAAGAGATTTATATAAAAGGATAAAATTTTATTAGAAAGGACTCTTAATTGACTAGAAAAATGTGTCGAAATCATGCGACTTATTGGGAGATCGTCTCAAATGGAAAATCAGTGAAAAATTATTGATCAGATTGTCAAGAACCAAGTTCATTATCCGGCTCTTTCAGATCTTGTTTTTCTGCATATTAAAAAATGTGCAATTCTGAAAAATGATCGTTACAGCCATCAATATTGATTCCAGGAGGGGATACTTCTGTAATAAAAAATTCCCCTTTTTCTCTGTACAGGGAAAAGAGGATGGATATCTAACAGATTAGGATAAAAAAACTTGCTTTGAGTTTATAGGGCACCCCCTAAAAAGCTACTATCTGATGAAAAAACAATTGTAGAATTTTTTCGAAAACGCTAAGGGGGCCGTTAGCGCCCCTATTCGAAAAAATTCGTGATTTCGATACAAATACACTAATTGAATGCGGGTTTAGACTATAAATTTTAAAATGACATTAAAAAGCCACCTCTTTTGAGACTAAAAAATAGATTCTTGTTTTCATTTAGCAGAAGGAAAATCATGTTTATTGTGCGGTTAGAAAATAAAAGAAGTTTAATTTTTGATGTATATCAAAATAGAAAGGTGTATAAAAGTGTATAATATTTATATGACAAACAATCATAATTTATCTAACAAGAGTCTTTCTTTTTTGTTCCAGGGTAAAAGCTTCCAGAGTCGACTACATATGCTGTATACAATATTGTGAGTAATTTTAGCAATTCATTTGCATTCATTTCTAGACATCATTCTCCAAAAAAAACTAAAGTAATAGAAATGGAGTATATTAAAAATGATATATTTTTCTATTAACATCCTCGAGAGCGTTAATCCACCCTTGAAAAACTGAGGTGGGTCATTCCAAAGGTTTTTTTTTTTTATCGGCTGCGCGACCATGACAGAAATTTAGTTGGCGTTTTTTTCCCTACAAGTAGATGTCCAAAAATCACCGAAAACGAAGAATTAGATTTTTCGATTCAAAACTTTCTGAGAACTTTTTGTTTGAAATTTGAGTTTTTCGTGAATTTTGCGTTTCTTTTCAAACCTGCATAAAAAATGTAATTCATAACCGATTTTAATGTTTAATGGCTGAATTTATTCGTTTTAGAAATTAGTTTTCGGAAAAATATTTAATATTCATTTTGTATTGTTCCAAAAATGCAAGCTAGGGCCGTTTTCAAAATTGTCTATTATTTCAGTAAATTGCACAAAAATTCAAAGAGCTGACAATTTATAATTTTCAGGTTAAGCGATTTCGCTTTTGCATGAAATTATAAGGTACATTATACTTAATGAAAATTTCATGCACATAATTCTAGTAAAGTCATTGGTTATCTTTGATTTAAATATTTATAAGGCTAAAAAAGCTATTTTTGATCAAATTTACTATTTTCACATCGACTTAACACCTATATTCCTAACTTTATATATGAATATTATATGTAAATTTATACATTCAACCTTGTAAAAAAAGCCTCAGATAAAAAAAAGAAAAGCCTCGATAAAAACAGCCATCAATAAAAATCACTCTGATTTTTCATAATTTCGAACAAAAAACGAATTATGCCTTGAAAAGTATACATTTTAGAGAAAAATATTGTACAGAGAAAATACCCATATCAATACAAACCCATATCACCCAAAATCAATAAATTACCCATTTTTTCTGGAAAGAATTTTTTTATGTGATCGATAGTTTAAGATAGTTTGACAATTATTTAAACAATTTTTATAAACAAATACACAGTTTTCGTATGTCATAATGAATAGGCTCAATTTTTTTTGCAGAATCAACCAAAAATGTCTTGCCAGACTCCTTGCTGTCATTTTTTTCAAATTAACAATAAATGTTAATTACTTAAACAATATTTATGAACAAATTCACATTTTCAACGTTATTCCACAAATAGGCCCAATTTTTTTTTTTTGAGGAACCAACTAAAAATGTATTTCCAGTGACTCTTAGTTGTAATTTTGTTCAAATTGATAAAAAATACTAATTATTTATACAATTTTTATAAAGAAATGCACATTTTTACCATTTTTCCAAAAATAGGCTCCATTTTTTTAGCGAAATCAACTAAGAATTGAAAGTGTTGAAAATGACTCTTTGCTATGATACTTTGCCAATGGACAAGAACAGTTAATTATTTTAATAATTTTTATAAACAAATGTACAATTCCACTTTTACATGAATAGGCTTACTTTTTTTCGTGGAATAAATTAGAAATGACTAGAAATAAGCTAGAAATGACCAATGACTCCTTCTTGTCATATTTGTCTAATTAACAAAAACTGTTGGTTATTTATACAATATTTATAAACAAATTCATAGTTTGACTATTTTTCTATGATAAATATTAATTTTTTTACGGAATCAACAAGAAATGTCTTGCCAATTATTCCTTCTTCTCATATTTTTTTAATTAAGAAAAATTGTTGAGATGCGATACCCAATAAATAGATAATTTGATAACCCAATAACCAAGAGCCTTTCATTAACATATATATGGTTGTTTAGTTAATTTCGCAAAAAAATAATATTTATTTTGGAAAAACGGTCAACCTGTGAATTTGTTTATAAATATTGTTTAAATAATCAACAGTTTTTTGTTGATTGGACAAATATGACAAGAAGGAGTCATTGGTAAGACATATCTAGTTTATTCCACAAAAAAATAAGTCTATTCATGCAAAAGTGGCCAAAATGTACATTTGTTTATACAATTTTTTAAAATAATTAACTGTTCTTGACTACTGGTAAAGTATCATAGCAAAAAGTCATTATCAATACATTTTTAGTTGATTTCGCTTGGAAAATGAAGCCTACTCTTAGAAAAATGGTGAAAATGTGCATTTATTTATAAAAATTGTTTAAATAATTAATATTTTTTATCAATTTAAACAAAATTACAGCTAGGAGTCACTGGCAATAATTTTTAGTTGATTCCGCAAAAAATTGGGCTTATTCGTGGAATAATGTTGAAAATGTGAATTTGTTTATAACTATTGCTTAAATAATTAACAGTTGTGGTTAATTTGAAAAAAATGGCAGCAAGGAGTCTTTGACAAGACATTTTTAGTTGATTCTGCAAAAAAATTAAGCCTATTCATTGTGACATACGAAAATTGTGTATTTGTTTATAAAAATTGTTTAAATAATTGTCAAACAGCAGCTATTCCTAACTAATCGCAATTATGAATTAATTTCTCTCATACTTTATAAAAAGAACTATGAATTTCAAACAACTAATCATTACGAATCACGAGAAAATAGTTTTTGTTCATTAATTTGTTTAAAATATTATAAACCATTTTTTTCTTACTTTAACCTACTGGAAATTGTGGCTAGATAGTTATCACATTGAATTAAGCTCTTTTTTTAGTCAATTTGAAGATCTTAAAAAAAAGGTACATCTGAAAAGTTAGGAAAAAAATATTGTTCACTTTGTTGTTAAATAAAAAATTTTTTGTCTTGGGAAATAAAAAATTTTTAAATTATGTTTCCTAGCTCTGGCCAAAAATTGAAAGTGAGATATAAAATTCTGTCAAAAGTTCATAAGTTTAAACTTAAATATCTTGGCGAAAAAAATCGTTTCACAGCAAACAAAAATTCATTTTAAAGATAATAAATGGTCCTTTATGTTTACGTTGACTTTAATGTACAAAAAAATTGCTCTCTTAGTAAAATGACTTTACGAATATGCCCAAAATAGTCATTTTTGACAACTTTGACTTTATTTAACTCGGAATTCTGAAGTGATGGGCAAATTCTGAATAAGTGCATTATTTTTCTCTGAAATGCATACTTTTCAAGGCATAGTTCGTTCTTTGACCGAAATTATGAAAAATCAGGGTGATTTTCATTTATGGCTGATTTTATCGAAAAATAATGATTTCTCCAAAAAATGTCGTTTACAAAAAAGTTGTATTTTCATAAAATACACATTTTCTCTGTAGAATATTTTTCTGTAAAAGCAATATTTTTCAAAATAAATCATGTAAACCGCGAAAATAGAGGTCATTTCAAAAATTCACTGTATCTCAGAAATTAAAATGCACAGAAAATCCTGACGCTTTTTTTGTACAAGGTTGAATGTATAAATTTACATATAATATTCATACATAAAGGTAGGACTATAGCTGTTAAGTCAATGTGAAAATGGCAAATTTGATAAAAAATATCTTTTTTAGCCCTATAAATATTTATTTCAGAGATAACCAATGGCTTCACAAGAATTATTTCCATGAAATTTTCATGGACTTCAAAAACTTAAAATTATTTCCATGAAATTTTCATTAAGTATAATATACCTTATAATTTAATCCAAAAGCGAGATCGCTTAGCTTGAAAATTAAAAATTTGCAGCTCTTTGAATTTTTGTGAAATTTAGTGAATTTATGGACAATTTTGAAAACAGCCCTAGCTTGCATTTTTTGAAATGCGTGTAAGGTAAATATTTTTCCGAAAACTAATTTCTGAAGCGAATAAATTCAGCCATTAAATATTAAAATCGGTTATGAGTTACATTTTTTATGCAGGTTTGAAAAGAAACGCAAAATTCACGAAAAACTCAAATTTCAAAAAAAAAAGTTTCTCAGAAAGTTTTAAATCGAAAAATATAATTTTCATTGTTTTCGGCGGTTTTTGGACAGCTATTATTAGAAAAAAAATCGCCAGATAAATCACTGTCATGGTCGCGCAGAATTTTAGCTGAAATTTAGAAAAATCTTTTGAAGACCCACTCTCTAAATCTGAATTAGTGAAAAGTGCGTCACTAATTCACTTCAGTGGAAATTTCTACTAATTATTAATAGTTTTTGACTAAAGCTTTAGTGAAAAGTTGAAAAACTACTAAAAGAAATAATGAAATATGACTAATAATTAGTAAAAATTTTCACTAAAGTGAATTAGTGACCTACTTTTCACTAATTCAGACTTAGAGAGCAGGTATATTTCTATAAATTCTACAGACTTATCTGTCAAATTTACTCCCCATCTGTAAATGTAACAGAAATTTCTCCAAATAGAACAGAAAAAATCTGCTGTCTCTATTTTAACAGGTGATTCTGTTAATTTTTCAAATTTTTCTTCCGTATACACAGAAAAAAAAGTCTAGTTTCAAGTCCAAAAAATGGGTTTAATTCAATCCTTCAATGTAACAATCTTAAGTCCTGAGGGAGAAGGACAAATTACATATGAAGACAAGTCACCCACAACTAGCTATAACAAAAAATAGATTTTTTTTCTATGTACAGTCCTATTTTAGCAGATAGCTCCTGTTAATTTAGCAGTTCTTTTTTTCCATGCAAGAAAAATAGCATGTAGGTACTTTTTCCAATTTATTGAAAATTCTCACTCCCTGAGGGATGTGACAATTTCACTTTGCGTCACATAAAACATCAAATTCTGAATGAAATTCGTTTTGTGGTTGATGAGGCAATATTGCGGAAATGGGAACTGGAAAGTCTGCCTGGATACAGGAGTGTCTTTAAATATCCTACAAGCCACAACAGACTCCCTTTTTTCGAAAGAACAGCTGTTCCACCCCCTCCTCAGGTAAAGCGTTCGAATTCTACCGGTCTTCTATCTCGAATGGCTATCATGTTGAAGGATTCAAGGATGAGAGGAGGTGGAGGGTGGTGGCTCCAGAGGCAGCTGGATCGTAAAAGAATCGAAAAACACTCGGTCACGCCTTTGCTTTACGGTTTATGTGCCCTTGTTTCGCGATTGCGTTCGTGGGGGTGTGAGAGAAGAGAATCCTTCTTAGACCTAAGAACAAAATCTTCCTTGGCTCGAGAGCTTGCCATCACCAGATGCCGATAGTAATTAAATCACCAGAAAACCGCCCGCTCATCTTTTTAGGCTCGAGACGCTTCTCGTATTTCCCGTGTCGGGGGTGGAAATGTGAACGTTTAAATGCCGGCTCATTCCTAAATCCTAACCGTCAAAACGGCCGATGCACTCTGGCAAACAAGGATACCAAAAAAAACTCCTGCATTATACTCAGAAACTTTTCATTTAACAAAACTATTTTTAAAATTTTTCAAAATAATATTTTATTGAAATAAATTCAATTATTTTTTAGATCCCAATATTTGCAAAAAACATTTTCACTATTATTTCAATATCTCCTTTACAGCTTTTACAGAATGACCCTGGATTTATTCAACTTGAACTTTTATTAATTTTACTCATATTTTAAAGACAAATTACCTTTTTAGTTATTAAAACTAGGAGGAACAGTAGGAGAGTCTTTGATATTAATTTGAATTTTGATAAATTATTCTGAGTTTTGCAGTCGATTTTAGAAGAATATTTCTTTGGGAGAAAAGCTATTAATTTATTTTGCATCTTTGATTGAAAACTTTGTTTTGATAAGTCAATAATAAAGAAAATCTAGTATTAATATTAATTAATAATAAAAATTATTAATTTTTTATTAATTTTTAATTTAATTAATTTTTAAATTAATTAAAAAAATTAATTTAATTAATTTTTCATTAATTATTAATTAATAATAAAAACTAGTAATAATATTAACAATAAAATGTACTATTAATTATTTACGTCACTGGAATCCGTCACTAAAAATCCTTTGATTTTAAAATTAATATCTCTAAAAAAATGGAAGCAATTTCTTCTTCAATATATCATTAATTGAAGAAGGCGTGATCCAATTTTCAAATCCGAGACCATTTGGTGGGCATATTAATTTTAAAATCAAAGGATCTTTAGTGACGGATTCCAGTGACGTAAATAATTAATAGTATATTTTATTATTAATATTAATAATAGTTTTTATTAATAATTAATAATTAATGAAAAATTAATTTAATTAATTTTTCATTAAATATTAATTAATAATAAAAACTAGTATTAATATTTATAATAAAATGTACTATTAATTATTTACGTCACTGGAATCCGTCACTAAAAATTCTTTGATTTTAAAATTAATATTTCTAAAAAAAAAATGGAAGCAATTTCTTCTTCAATATATCATTAATTGAAGAAGGCATGATCCAATTTTCAAATCCGAGACCATTTGGTGGGCATTTAAAAAGCAGGAAATTCTTAAAGGTATTTAAAAACCATCAGTAACCCAGCATATGCTTCTCACGTTTCCTGATCGGGGGTGGAAGTGATGGAAGTGGAAACTGAAACGTGTTTAAATCACGCTAGTCTCCTCCTCCTGTAACGGCCAAATGTGAAATTTTCTCATTATGATCCAAAATTAAGAAAACCCTCTTTAAATTAACTTTAATTACAAACTCTAGAGATTAACTGAAGGGTCTTCGTTCAAAACTAGATAACCAACAAAATGTCAATTTTTCAGGAGAGCGAAAAAACATTGTGTATAATCAAAATCGCCATTTAAAGATAAAACAAAAGTCCGCTCCCAGGCTGAAGTGTTGCTGAATTGTGGCCAAAAAAGTTTGATTAGGAAAAGTTATTCAGTTTTGAGGAAATAGATGTGGAAGTTGTCAATCTCGAAGTGATACTAATACACTAACTAAAAATTAAAGCAGGCTCGGCTGCGGATTGTAATAAAAAATAGAATTTTTTGTTTAAACAGAAAAGTAAAAACTTGCTCTCAAGATATTGAGTTGCTGAATACGGGTAAATAAAGTTTGGTGAAAAAAAGTTGGCCAATTTCGAGTAAATCGACTGAGAATTTTCGGGGTAGAATTTCATAGGTTTTCAAAATCAGATTTTGATAGCGATTAAAAATCGAATTTTCAATATTTTATAAAAATAAAAACTTGCTCCCGAGATATGGGAATGTTGAATAAGAATAAAAAATTTTTGATACAAAAAAATTATTCTGTTTCGAGAAAATCAAGATTTAGTGTGACGGTATCACACTGAGACAAACAATTTTTCGCTAAAAATCCGATAAAAAAATTAAATTATATTTTTTTTGCTGAAAATCTGATAAAAAAATAAAATTATATTTTTTCTGAAAATCTGATAAAAAAATAAAATAATATTTTTTGCTGAAAATCTGATAAAAAAATAAAATTATATTTTTTTGCTGAAAATCTGATAAAAAAATAAAATTATATTTTTTTATCATAAAGTTTGATGATTTCAAGATATTTCAAGATGATTTCAAGATATCAATTTCCTTAATTCAAATTTCTTTAGAAAATTACAGTTCATTTTTCGATTATGAATGGTTTTTAGACGTCCAAACAAATTACAGTTTTGGAAAATTCAACTTTTTAATTTTTGCAACTAAACAACAAATTATTTAATGAAATTTCTCTCTGGAAAACCTTCTTTAAGATGCATTTATGCTTATCAAATGTTCTCAAAATTTTTTGATTAAAATTGTAAAAATTATTTTTAAAAACTGTCGGTAACCTTATGGCAAAATGGCCACTAAAAGGATAAAAAGAAATCCTTTTAACACAACGTGTATTTGATTTTTTAAGAACCTTTTATGAAAAATTATTATGCATTTATGTATTTTCGGCAAAAATGTTGGTTATCTAGTTTCGTACTACCACCCTGCTACTAATGAAATAAATTTTAAACTTAATTTTTAAAAATATATAGTCACATAGAAAATCACTGTATTTAATCGTAGTTAATTGGTTGTTTCCGAATAATACATTCCAAATATCCAAAAAAAAGATAATAATACACTCAAAAAAATGTCTGGTTAAATTAACCAGAATTCTGGTTAAATATGCCCTTTCTATTTTTTCTGGTTAGAGTAACCAGAATTTTGGTTAAACTAACCAGAAATTCTGATTAAAACAATCAGAATTCTGATTACTTTAACCAGAAAAAATAGTAAGGGCATATTTAACCAGACGTTTTTTTGAGTGTAATAATGCAAACTTCATACGTTTCAAATGAACGAAATATTTTTTCTTAACTCTAATTTGTCTTGAAAAATTGTTTCAACAAAAAATGAAAAGAAGTATCATAAGGCTTTTTACCACTGCATTATTTTCTATGTAAATAAACCAATATTTGAAGGCAAAGAGTTTCCAAAAATCAAATAAAAACTTGAAACGTTCAGAAGTCCAACACATAAAAATTTGAGAGTTCTGTATAATTTACCAAAATTTAACATGATATTTTAGAAGCACTGTGTCTATTCTAAACAAGTTATCGTCTTTATATTAGATAAAATTATTAGAAAATGAAAAAAAAATCGTTTTTCGTAACTCTTCACACCTTATCTTCCCTCTTGTGGAGGTCTGTTTGCCTTGAGTAAGCGATAGGAAAGAAGGGATGTTTGCTGATGCTTGTGCTTTTTCCGTTTTTCACCTTGTTCTCTTCAAGTCTGAAAGGAATGCCGACCATGCAGCGTTTCGGGAACACGTAGACGCAGATGGGATTGTGTTTAATGAAGTCTGGCCAAAGTTTGCACCTGCCACTTTCGAAGCGTCCAGACCGATCGACCGTTACAGCCCCAAGGCTCCCGCCAAGAAACTGGCGGGAATCACGCAATTTGAAGCCCGCGAAATTCTCAAGCTCAAGGTGATCTCTTCATTAACAAAAAGTGCCTTTTAAAGACTTAAGGGACCTTCAAGAAGCGCGATAATCGTAAAAGAGAAGCCTTAATGCAGGAAGTAGGGCGATTATCAGGGGTCCTCTAGTGCACCCCAGTTCTTTACATTTCTTCTCACGCACGGTTACTTCCCAAATCAGGTTTCGACTTACTCTTCAAAGATCAAACATCCCTTTTGATTCAATGATTTCTAGGTCTTTTTCTTTTTTTGTCTAATTTCTGGAGTCAAGAAATTAAACATTAACTTTTGAAAAAATGGTTCTAAGTACATGTAAACATTTATATTTTTGTTAACTATTATCACCATTTCCAGAGGAAGGAAATGTCATTCGGACATGTGGTTCTTCCTTTTTCTATAGATATTTTAAGACACCTGAAAATAGAATGACTTGGAGATCCTGGGGTTGGGTATTCGACTTGAAACCTGAAGCTCTCGACTTTTGGAAGCTTCTGGTCTTAAATGCCGAATTTTGAAAAACTAAATAAAGATCCTTTGGGTGTAAATACAAATGGTTTCTCAGAAGGAAAAGTCGCGTGGCAGTTCGTTTCGAGCGCGTGCCTCTCTCTCTCTCTCCATGACTCTTCTTTTCACATTTTCCCAGAACTAGACTCTTTATCCTCAAAGACATGCAAAAATTCTTAATTTTCAAAAGTTTAAAATAAAAGTATTTTATAAATTGTATAAAAAGTATTGTATAAATTGTATAAAAAGTATTGTATAAATCGTATAAAAAGTATTGTGTAAATTGTATAAAAAGTATTGTATAAATCGTATAAAAAGTATTGTGTAAATTGTATAAAAAGTATTGTATAAATCGTATAAAAAGTATTGTGTAAATTGTATAAAAAGTATTGTGTAAATTGTATAAAAAGTATTGTGTAAATTGTATAAAAAGTATTGTGTAAATCGTATAAAAAGTATTGTATAAATTATATAAAAAGTATTATATAAACTGCAAAAAAAAGTATTGTATAAATTTCAAATAGATCAGCAATTCTGATTTTCTTGTTTGGATTCATAATTACCACCTATTTTGTATATTTCAAAGATTTCATGTGTGAGAAAAGTTGAATGAATTGAACGAACTTTTTACCAAACGAACCAAACAGGAAACGTGAATTTTGTGAGTTACACTTATTTTTCACTTTTCAAAATTAAGTGAAATCTTGCAACCCTTGTATAGATGAAAAAATCTACCATGAATGGTGAGTTCATGACTTTTCCGAATTTTAGGGATTACACGGTCATGCAACCTGCGTGAGTTTTTCAATTTTCAAAGTTGAAGGAAAAATACACTTGCAGTAGGAGGACCTTGGAAATGATCTCCCCCATTTTCCCATGATGCTCACGTATCTCAGTTCAGCAGGCACACCTTACTGGGGTCTCATTATACCCCATAAGAAGCAAAAAGGCCCCATCTATCTGCGACTACAACTACAACGTAAAACCATAATGAGATCCAGGACCTTTAAAATTTAAAGGGACCAGGTTTGACGCAAGCTGCAACTCCCCAAATTTCGAACAGCTGACATTCTCACTTTGTGGTTGCCAGGTACATAAGTTAGATTCCCAGAAAAGTTTGCACACTCAAAGGTTTAATGATGAATGGCAAGATTACGTCAAAGATGAAAATCTATAATTTAAAAAAAAAACATTGATCTATTGAATATTAGATTTCTTTCAAAAGTTTGATAGATTGCAAAGATTTCAAAAGATTGCGAAGTACCGAGCAGAATACAAAAAAGTTTCTCTAAAAAACTATGTTTTAAATTGATCGCCTTTTTTTTTATTCAGCCTCTTTATAATCCAAGTTTTGAAACATAAGAGAAAACCTGGATACTTGGATAGTGTATTTTATTTCCAAAATTTTAATTAGATCATTTAATTTTTGATACTCTAGTTTTGAAAAAAGTTAAATTTGCTTGCTTCAAATAATTTAAAATGTTCAAATAACAAGTAATAGAGAATTTGAATTTAAAAGAAATAATGTGGTGTTATATAAATATAAATAATAGAAAACATGATTTTATGTATGTAAAGAAATAATGTGGCGTTATATAAATATAAATAATAGAAAACATATAATTTTATGTATTTGAATATTTTGAAAATTTCAATGAAAATTTGTCCATATTCATGGTTTTTTTTTTTTCTTTGAAAAGTTACATAACTAATTTTTTATAAATACACTTAAAACAGAATTAAAGAATAATAAAATTAGTTTAATGTCTGAAGAAAGAAAGGTATTACGTTTGAATGGTAGGCATTTATCAGAATTACAATTTCCAACACAAAACACTGAGAATAGAAAGCCGTGCCATTTAAACTAACAGCCTTCAGAGTTTAGAGAGGGAAAGAGATTGAAATATCAAGGAAGTTGCATAGCAAAGCCAATATCATCAGAAAGTTGGACCAAGCTGCTAATCCCAGAACTCCTACCGAGTTTGGCTACTTTGCCAAAACCCTAATACTCTCCCCTGAAAAAAGAGCTATTGAACTTTCCTGGTACATCTGATCAGAAGTTAGCGATTGGCACGTCCCAGAATATCTTAAATAACTTTTTTTCTAAAGATCACCCGTCGTTAAGTTGAAATACAAATCCACAAATTGATTATTTTAGTGTATTTAAACATTAAATATAAACGTGTATAAATAGAAAAATCTTAAACTTATATAAAAAATTCTA
>JBAGKK010491416.1:0-15735 GCA_037177015.1 Euceroptres primus
CTCGCTTCGCTCGTGCGAAAAACGTCTCGTGCGCTAAATAATCACCTCTCACACACGTATCGAAATGTACTATTTCTACTAAATTATAACGTTAATATGGGGTCAAACAAATGTTTGTTTGACTCAAACAAATTCTTTATTTATCCTTATTTATTTTATTTGAATAAATTTTTATTTATATTAAATAAATTTTTTGTTTAAATTAAATAAAGTTCTTGTTTGCTTTAAATATTTTTTGTTTTAAATAAAGGAAAGATTTTGTTTCATATACTTGATTCAATTTTATAAATAAATAATTTTAAAAAATGTTCAATTTTGTGGTTAAGAAGTTTTAAGTGTGACACCACTTTTTTTAGATTACCTGTCGAGAAGCGTAAAGTCGCGACGGTACTGTAACATATTTCAGACGCTTTTATATTCAGTATGATTGTAGTTTTTCTAAGGAACTATCGTGTGCGGATTATAATTTTTGTTTAAATCAAACAAATATTTGTATAAACTCAAACGGATTTAATTTAAGCAAATCCTTTATGCAAATCAAACAAATTGTACCAAAAAAATGATTTGTTTCGATTAATAAGGTAGATATTTTTCATGTATTAAAATGAAATAAATGTTTTCTTAATTGAAACAAAAAATTTGTTTCTTCCAATAATATATCAAACAAATTTTTTTGTTCGCTTCAAACAAACTTTTTTCTGTGTGTAGTGCTAATTAATCATTACTGTACAAAAGTTAGTATAAATGGTTAATGAATCATGTGGTGAACGATTCGGCCGTATTCACAATTTATTATTATTAGATCTCTAAATTACGCCCTTCTAAAGTGAAGTGAACAATTACTATAAAAAACAATCATGAATTTGTATTATTTATTTATTCTTTAGTAATTTTTCGTTATAATAATTGAACAATAATTGTCGCACTGTTATTTTATATTTACAGGAATTAAACATCAAGTTGACTATAAGTATTACCTTTTTGATAAAATAATAGGCAATGGAATGTAAATAGAAAAATTTTGAAGATGATGTTTGAAAAAGAAAACTATATCAAAATTTTGATTGATTTAATGTACTAATATATTGAATTATATACATAAATTTGTATATATTTTCTATTCAAATTGTATGCACGAAATTTGACAAAAATAATCGTTAGTTTTAATTATTCTTCAATAATATTTGAAGGGTGGAACGCCATAAGGGATTAACCAACATTTTGATGATTTTTCAGGAGAGACAAAAAATGTTCCGTAAAATCTAATTTTGAATTTAAAACAAAAGCAAACATCCTCTTTTAAGATACATCAATACTGAATTGAAGCGTGAAAAGTTTCATTGGAAAATGTTATTAGGTTCCGAGAAAATAGAAGGAGAGTCTATTTTTTTCGATCGGGGCGCATATTTTCTCAAATTTGTCCAGTGACTAAAAATACAATTTTCAAGTTCAGAAAAAAAACAAATTTAATTTATAGTTATTGAGTTGTTGAATCGATACAAAAAAAGTTTGATTGGAAAATGTCATTAAGTTCCGAGAAAATGGATGGGGAATTTTTCTTTCCATTCCAGATGCGCGTTTTTTCACGTTTGGACGCTGATTAAAAATCCAATTTTCAATTTAAAAAAAAAACTTGCTACCGAAGTACTATAGTACTGAATTGAGGCATGAAAAGTTTGACTGAAAAAAGTCATTGAGTTCTAAGAAAATAGTGGGGAATTTTTTTTTGGTCCAGGCTCATATTTTCTCAATTTTAGGCCACGATGTATAACATCTTATTTTCATTTCAAAGACTCAGAAGAAAAGTAGATTTGGAGCTATGAAGTTGCAAAAGGTTAAAAAATGTTGCACAGACTTAAGAAAAAATGTTTTAATAAATTGAAAAAATGCAACAAAAAATTGAAAAGTTGCAAAAAAAATTTGAAAAATGAAATTATAAAAAAATCCTTTGGTGAGAATGTGTATTTAAATTATTCAAAATTTTCTACCTAATAATCTCATTTTTTTTTAAATGTGGGTTTTAATCCTTTATGGTGTTCCACCCTTCATTTCAATACGTTTCCTCTGGATTGAAAATTGTATAATGACATGTATTAAAAATTCTATACACATTTAAAATACGTATTTGAGTTAATTTTAAATGTTCTTAATTAAACGGTATTATTGAATTAATAACGTGAAAAATTAATTAATAAATTTTGAATTATTATTTAATAATTAAAGAAATTAAATTGTTAAAAATTAAGTCATTTTCAACTGAAAACACTTAAAACTGTTTAGATTAGGTTTTAAGTTTTCAAAAATTGTACGTCAAATTAATAGTATTAATGGTTAATTTTCTATATATTATTTATACATAATATACAAATTACTAACTATCAGCATTTGCAAAATTTTGCAATTATAAAAAGGAACATATATGCACCAATTTAATTTTAAAATCAGGTAAACAAATTAAAATTATTATTGAAAACAATTGAAAAACAACACAACAATTATCAATAGTGAAGCAACTTGATGCTGCAAACGGAAACCCACTAAGATTATTATTATTATATATAAATATAATAATAATAAAAATCAAAATCGAAAATCAAGAAAGTTTTGAAAATTTCATATTAAAAAAAAATAAACCAAAAAAATCAATTTTTTGGAAATGTCAAACTTGAATAGCCGTCATTGTATAAATTCAAATAGATTTACATTAAGCAAACCCTTTATTTAAATCAAATAAATTGTGACAAAAAATTATTAGTTTCAATTAATAAGGTAGATATTTTTTATTTATTAAAATGAAATAAATGTTTTGTTAATTTAAACAAAAAATTTGTCTCTTTCAATGATATGAAATCAAACAAATTTTGCTGTTTGATTCAACCAAAATTTGGTTGAAATAAATGCATTGTTTATGGTCAACCAAAGTTTTGGTTGACTTAACCAAAGTTTTATTTGTTGGTTTATTGAACTAAATTTTTTGGTCGATCAAAAAATTTATTACATGAAACCAAACAGTTATCCTAATAAAATAAATATTAATTTAAATAAACCAAAATTTGTTTAAAATAACCAAATACTTCTATCCATGCAAAGAAACAGGGTGTTTCATTTAAATAAAATTTTTTTCGGTGTAAAATGCAGGATTTTCTGTAAAATTTTCTGTAAATTCCTGGATTATTCAGGAATTTAGAACACTTTCAGTTCATTTCTCTAAATTCCTACCCACAGATAAAAATTTTGTTGGTTTATCCAAATCGTCTAGTTGATTTAAACGAAAATGTATCTACAACGCTCTAGGAATTTAGAGAAAAGACCTGAAAGCCCTATAAGCTTAAAATTGAAAAATAAAAATTAGGGTAATTCATGGCACCCCCCCTCCCAAATTGTTGGCACCTCTCTTTAATTTATTAGATAATACGACTGTTTAGCTTATTTTGCTTTAATTAATTTAATTCTACCATCATTTCTAGGCATAATGAATATATTAGATATCCACTGCAATCAAATATTTATCCAAAATTAAATAAATTAACTTCAGTTTTTGGTATGCTAATAATTGGACTAAGGTGCCAAGAATTGGTTCTCTTACCCTATTACACCTTAAACGTCACGTCTCCTACAAAAACACAATTTTAATGACCTCTAAACAATTTTTTCAAAATCTGAAAAAACAAATTTTATAAGTATTGAAACTAAAAATATTGATTTCGAAAATTTAATTTTAAGTAGGTATTATTTAATTTAAATGTTCTTAAATTTGAAACCTTATAGGAATCTTCGCAGTACTAGAAGGAGGAACGCAGTGGCATTTCGGGATGATGGTAAATAAAGTTTCTTTGTGTTAATTGTTTCATGTTATTTCCAATTTATAATTTTCCAAATATTTCCAAATTATCCTTAAAATAATCGTAGATAAAGTATAAACGATTAAACTTAAGACATAAAAGTCCTTAAAATTATTTTCTTTCTAGTTTGAAATACTGCGAGACGCAAAAGATAAAATTAGATTTTGCACTTTCTGGAAACTAGATAACTCTTGAAAACTCATTCGTGTTTGCAAATGTACATTTTAAATTCATCGACTACGAATAATCAACGAGAACTGTGGAAAAGTTACTCCACTTGTTTTCAGAGAACATTTTCCTTATTGTTTCCTTATTGTTATACACCCCTCTCTTCTATATGGAATACAAACAAAAAGGCGCCCCCATTTCTTCTTTTTCAGACTTATAAAAGCAGAATTCGCGCACTGGGTTTTAAGAATTTGCAAGTAAGTAGTAAGTTGAAAAGTTTCCGACCGCCCAAGGGAAATTTGTTTCTTTCTTCCAGCATCAAGTTCTATGATTTATTTATTTGATTAAGCATCTCTTTAAGAGATGACACGTGCTAAAAAAGAACTCATGGGAATTTATAATAAAACCCATTTACACAAATATGAATTTCATTCTCTTCAAAAGAGATACAAGAATTTATTTTACCTTATTTTATTATTTTATCATAATTTTCTCAATTTCGAAATAATTAAAAAAATGTATTCTAGTTGAATGCTTGCATCTGTTTGCATCTAGAAAATTTGATGCAGTTACCTGAAGTTTGGCTCACGTTTTGCTCGAAATAGCTGGATCTGAAGCATATTGAGAAAGTTTGATTGGATATAGATGTTTCATTTAGATAATGAAGGACTCTTACCCCTGCTCTCTCATCCATGATGCATTTAATTTCACAAAACGATCGATAAGTAAAGATCTTTTCTCTAATTAATAAAACATTTAAACTATTAATAAAATTAGAAACAAATACTGCTGCAAATAGTAATACTGATATTCTTTGAACAATTATTACTTACTTTACAAGTATTTTTATAGATGAAATACATAATACAAACGTAATTACGGAATTATTATAAAATGAGGTAAAGAGGATTGATTATGTCGTCAAAATGGCTTAATTAGCCGTCGTATGATGACGCGAGCTATTATATTGTCGAACAAAGGACAAGGAAAAGCAGCAAAGAAGAGGTGCATTAACGTTGACAATGAGAAGTGAAGTGCTTGGAGTTTTGGTGCTGTCTGGAATGACAGACTGTTTTATTGAATAAAACAGCAAATTATTCTTCGTCGTCGTTGGAAAGGCCACACATGCAAAGGGTCGTTCAAATAAATTTCTTTTCACCTCCTTCCATTTCATCATTGAGATGACACGTAGCATTATGTCCCGGATCCAAATCCTTCGGTCCCCAAGCATTCATTAGCTCCTGTGTCTTGGTCCTTTTCAATTACTCCGTGTACACTTGGACTTTAAACGAATCCCACTCCTCTCTTACCTTCGTGCTCCCTCGTTGACTCTGTTAATTTTGCGACTGGTTCCTTTTCATTCGCCATTTATGTCGACTAGACCATTAGCTTTTGTCCTTCGAAGAAGAACGTCAAATAGGACCAAGTACACATTGATTTAATGCGCAAGATGGAAGCGACTATCGTCCCTCGACTCTCTGGTGTGACTTGAAATAATGAAGACTAATGGACCGAGAGAAGTCTTGAATTTAACGATTTAAATGTCTTGACGTTTTAATATGAAGTCAGTCGAGTCGCATGTCTTTCAAGAAATTTCTGTATAGTCGAAAGTATAAAAGAAATATTTAATAAAAGAAGTAGATGTTACAATAAAGCAATGGTAAAATGAAATATTTTGTTACACAAAATATTTTATATTTAGAGAATAATGACAATTGAGTGCATTATGTATGCATGTGTATGAAATTTGATTTGTAGAAATGCAGTCATTCTATCAGAAATTCATAGTTGCCATGCAAGATATAAGATAGTTTTATGTATGTAGATGATTTTGTATCTCTTCTCCCGAAGACATTTGTATATAACATTTGGAAATTGTTTTATCAGTGTCGTCCTGTCTGCGTATGTAAATGGAAACATTGTCTAGGACAACTGAATCTATCAGTGAGACAAGGTACATACACAAAATGGCATCCTATTTCATTGGACTCTATTCTCCTTGATCTGAGGACAATTTCCTTATTCTGAGCGATGGATATCAAAAGCAGTTTAATGTGGAGAATGAGACAACTTTGAATTCCATTCACTCAGAACTATTTACTGTCCCTTCGTATACATTCCATAAATTGGAATTCAGTTGCATATCTGAATTTGTATTACATGATATGTCATTCTATTATGCGCATTGCACAATGCACATTATTCGACAAACATCAGTCCTTCAGAAATGGGAATATTGAACCTCTTTTTCAAAAATTGCATAAATCTTTGTCTAGAAAGTAAATGGAATAATATATAAAGCTTTTTTATTTAAAGTACCCAGGTACTTTTCTATCTGCAGATACGTCTGCGGTTTCTTCGAACATTCGTCGATGATAAGACCAGACCTTTTTTGCACACGTCTACTCGATTCTTACCGACGAAAGTGGCCTCTTCATGATAGCATCTCCGTTTCCGATGAGAAAGCACGTACTTAGCCAAGAATTTTCCGCATTTTTATTTTTTGGCTCTGTAAACGATGGTGTAGATATTAAATCTGACTTACCAGCTTTATCAGATCATTATTCAATTTCCATTGTTTCAAATTAGAATTCAATTTCCTCAATGAAAAATTTCTATAATGACATTTAATATTTATAGATATTATATTTATAGAGTTTCGATAAACATAATTGATTCAAAGAAACATAATTAATTTTTAAATTAATTGCTTGCATTAATTATCCGAATGGTAACATCGAAAGCAATACATATATACATTTCGCCCGACATTACTCTACATAATATAAAAAACACCTTACATGTTCCTCAGTACAAGTAACCTGAATAACACATTGTCTGAATACAAGTACGAATTGATTACAAGCTGCAAAAGCAAGAGGTATTTGAATGAGCAGTCTGCGACAAGCGTGATAAATATTTCAAAGAACGACCGTAATGTAATGTAATGGCAATTATATTTCATATGGAAAAAATCATAAATAGGCTGGTATCTTTTCAGAGTTATAATTGCAGGCACTTAAACATCGTAATTCAAAGTCGTTGTCGCTGCAGAAGGATAAAAAATGGTCCGGTCGGAGAGAAGATTATTTGTTGGTTATGAATGCCGACTCGATACTTTACAACGACGGGACACGCGTGGCAGACCTGTTTTTACATTTTGTCTCACAGTCATGGGCATAACTCGACCGCCTTTACAATCTCTCCTTCTCACTCTCAATTTCTCTCGCACGCTCCCAAGCATTCTTAACTCACTGACAAATACTTTGTCAGTCTGCTACATAATGTTCAGAAACAAGTGCAATAATTTATCTCTCTTCCCTATCTTGTATTAAATTATTGAAATTTATTTATATTGCTAATGGATTTTTAATTACAGTTTATTATGAGGATGGCATATGCAATTTAAGTCTGTCTGTATTTCACTCTATAGACTTATTAATTAACTACTGGTCTGAATCTAAATGAAATCTTGCAGGCAGCTTCCAGACAAATCACCAAATTGTCTGTGGTTCTGAAATATATCATTTTACAGACAAAAATGAACAAAATATTAATGGAAATCGTACAGTTAGAAAATAATAAAATTATACTGAATCTTCTTAAGTATAAAACTATTAAGGCAGGAATTGGGATTCAAATTATAGTCAGAGGCAGTTGGTTTACGTATAAGCCACTTGCATTCGAATACTCCTTTTATGGTTAGGATAAAGTTACTGATACTGTATGGTATATTCTCGTTCTGAAGTAGGAAGCTTGAATACTCTCAAACGACACAAGGGCGCTTGCTGAAACAACTTTTGTTCCGAAAGATTACGATATGGTGTAACCCTTCACTTTATTGAATGTAGGAGTTTAAATCCCAATAGTAACTTGTTCCATAAATTATTTAAAGGCTGGCAAAATATATACATTTATAAAATACCTTTATCAATGATCTCAAATTTGGTTTTTCCTTCAGTGTACCAAAAAATATAGAACACAATACCTTTTCGTTTAAAGATGAATATTTATCAATAATGTTATTACTTATTAATAAAATTGCAGTATGAAACTGGAAATTAAAATTTTATGTAGTTTTTTAAATTGCTTTTCTGTAATTTTTTCATAATTTTCTATTTTATTCTATGTAATTTTATACGCCTTTGCAATGGAAATTTAAGAGGCAGAGCCATGTCTACGCATTGTTCGCAGATAACACCATATTTATGCCATCTAGATCTCGAATGCACACGTGGCCATCGAGACCAACCCACGTGGCGCGAGTACTCTGCGCTGAAATTTATGGTCATGAATACTAATTCAATTCGCGGGGTGCGTCAGTTTTTTCTCCTATCTACTAATTTAAATCAAGTTTCTAGCGTGTTCTAGCTAATTAGTTTTCGCCAAGATTCTCCCTTGGCGAAATTCATATATTCATGACGTATCATTCGTTTACAAGCAAATTAAAAAAGTTCATCAATGTATAAACAGATGTTTAATTTTCTTTCTGAAAAATAGCCTTTCTTTCATCTTGATTGATTTAATGTGTTTAAAAAACATAAAACCAAATATTATATTTTTACACGGATAAAGGAAATTCCACTTCTTACAAACAAAATTGCGTTATGAACAAACTTTACACAAAAAGGTCAGCACAAAATGCAAACTTCCTAAAAACCAATTTTTGGCTCATTAGAGATAAATGTGTGATTATGAAAAATATTACTGCAGAGTTCCAACATGTTTCGAAGCCAATTTAAACTTTCTCATCAGAGAAAATTTATAGAAATCTAAGGGTTGATATTTTTAAAAAGTTATATTTTTTCAAAAATATTTGTCGAAAGATTAACATTCATTCCACAATAAAATCTCTCTTCTTGTGATGTCTCTCAAGTTACTTTTGTGACTAAAGAGAAGTAATGGTAATATTGAAACCGATAATTAAGAAAAAAAATTTTAATTTCAAACTCGAAACGAAAATAATAAAAGTTCAACTTATCCTTAAATGTTTCCAAAAATTAATTTTAAGTACTCCACTTCTTACAAACAAAATTGCATTATGAATAAACCTTACACAAAAAGGTCAGCACAAAATGCAAACTTCCTAAAAATCAATTTTTGGCTCATTAGAGATGAATGTATGATTATAAAAAATATTATTAAAGGGTTCCAACATGTTTCGAAGCCAATTTAAACTTTCTCATCAGGGAAAATTTATAGGAATCTAAGGGTTGATATTTTTAAAAAGTTATATGAAGGGTGGCAGTACAGAACTAGATAACCAACAAAATGTAAATTTTTCAGAGGAACAAAAAAACATTCTGTAAATTCGAAATCACCATTTAAAGATAAAAAAAAGTTCACTCCTAAGCTGAATTGTTGCTAAATTGACGCCAAAAAGTTTGATTAGATGAAGCTATCCAGTTTTGAGGAAATAGATGTGTAAGTTGACACTATCAAAGTAACATTAGTCTAAAATTCGAGCAACCTCGGCTGCGGATTTCGATAAAATCTGCATTTTAAGTATACAAAAAAAAATTAAAAACTTGCTCCCGAGATATTGAGTTGTTGAATAGGGGTGAACAAAGCTTGATGTAAAAAGTTAGCCGATTCTGAATATATCAACCGAGAATTTTGAGGGTACAATTCTTTAGGTTTTCAGAATCTGGTTTGGATAGCGATTAAAAATCGAATTTTGAATTGTTTACAAAAATAAAAACTCTCTCCTGAGATATAAGGGTGCTGAATGAGACTGAAAAATATTTTATTAAAGAAATGATTCTGTTCCGAGAAAATCAAGATTTACTGTCGCGGTACACAGTGGTTTAGAATTGGATTTTTGCGGACAAATCAGTCTGCAGGTCGCAATTTTTATTCGATATAGACGTTCTGTTTAAAAAAGTGAAGCTGAATAAATTCCCCAGTTATCCCTCGAGGCCGATTTTTGATTTCTTGTTTATCCAAAATTCTATGTAAACAAAAATAGTAGAAAAAATGTTGTTTTCGGAAAAATCATTAGTCTAACCCGGAAAAAATATTTTCTGTAAAACAAGTAAAATCAATGCATTTGCAATTAAAGCAATAAATAATGAATTTTATGAGTAACCTAATTGTTATAAACAAATTTTATAAACAATTACTGTAATGTGCCAATTTAGCACGTGAAAAATTTTTCTTCACTATAATTGCTGAAATTTATTATGAGTGACATCTGGGAACAAAAAATTGACAAAAATTAAGAAGTGTTATTGTTATAAACAAATGTTATAAACATATACTCGAATTTGTCATTTTTGAGTCGAAAAAAAAGTATTTCCTTGCTGAATATTACTGAGACTTGTTATGAAAGTGTCAGCTGGTTACAAAAAATTGTCAGAAATTTATTTTCGATATCTATTACGATCTACTTTGTTTAATGACGAAAAGAATTGTTTTAAAAAATATCATGAACAAATGCAGTTTTCTATTAGGGAAGGAAATATTTTATTATCAATTCATTTTTATATTTGAAAATAAATCAAAAACATTTCAATCAGGATTGATCAAAGAATAATATGCTGACCTTAGAAGTGTATAAAAATTAAACTTTTATTTATGAATTTGTTTGTGACCATAAAAACTCTAAATTTCTGTCAATGTTTTGTTACCAGCTGACACTCTTATAACAAACTGCAGTAATTTTACGCCAGAGAATAGTTTTTCTGATTCAACATGTAAAATTTGAGTATTTATTCATATCATTTGTTTATAACAATAACAGTTTTTAATTTTTGAAAAATCTTAGTAATTTTAAGCCAGAAAATACTTTTTTTCTGTTTGAAAATGTCAATTTCGAGTATTTGTTTTAAAATTTGTTTATAACAAAAACAATTCTTTTGACAATGTTTTGTTACTAGCTGACACTTTTATAACAAATCTGAGTAATTTTGAGCGAGAAAATACTTTTTTGCTATGTGAAAATGACCAATTCGAGTATTTGTTTATAAAATGTTTATAACAATAAGAATTCGCAATTTTTGTCAATGTTTTGTTCCTAGAGCACACTTTCGTAATAAATTTTAGCAATTATAGTAAAGAAAAATTTTTCCCGTGCTAAAATAGCAAATTAGAGTAATTATTTAAAAAATTTGTTTACAAAAATTAAATTACTCATAAAATCGATTATTTACGTACTTTAATTGCAAATGCATTTATTTTACTTGATATTCAGTTTACACAAATCATTTTTTCCGGGTTAAAATAATGATTTTTCTGAAAAAAACATTTTTTCTACTTTTGTTGTTTACATAGAATTTTGAAAAAACAAGAAATCAAAAATTGGCCTCTAGAAATCACTGGGGATTTATTCAGCTTCAATTCCGAGAAAAGAACGTCTAAATCGGAAAAAAATTGTGGCCTGTAGACTGATTTGTCCGCAAAAATCCAAATCTGAACCACTGTGTGGTATCGCACTGTGACAAATAATTTCTCGTTGAAAGTCTGACAAAAAAAAAGAAAATTATATATTTTTTATCAATAAACTTTAATAATTTTAATATAACAAATTATTTAATAAATATTAATTTTAATTAATATCAAATTTCTTTTTAAAAAAATGGTATTTCTGGAAAATTCAATTTTTCGATTTTTGCAACTAAATAAAAAAATTTTTAAATTAATTTCTGTCTGAAAAACCTTCTTTAGTATGCATTTATGCTTGTCGAATTTTCTCAGAATTTATAAAATTAAAAATTGTAAAAGTTATTTCTATAAAATATTCGGTAACCTTATGTGCCATATTTGGTACAGTGGGCACTAAAAGGGTTAAAAATAAAATTTCGAAGAAATCCTTTTAGCACAACATGGTTTTGATTTTTTAAGAATTTTTTATACAGAAACCCCATTTTCCACAAAAATTTTGGTTATCTAGTTCTGTACTGCCACCCTCCATATTTTTTAAAAATTATTTGCCGAAAGATTAACATCCATTCTGCAATAAAATCTCTCTTCTTGTGATGTCTCTCAGGTTACTTTTGTGACTAAAGAGCAGTAATGGTAATATTGAAACCGATAATTAAGAAAAAATGTTTAATTTCAAACTCGAAACGAAAATAATAAAAGTTCAAATTATCCTTAAATATTTCCAAAATTAACTTCATGAACTTCACATCCAGGCAATATTAATTACACAAACTAAATCACATGGAAAGAGTTTTTTAATCTCAACAAAATGTTATAATTATTTTTAATTTTTTAATTTTGTTACATAAAGTTAATCTTTGGAAATATTAAATGATATGTTAAACTCTTATCATTTTCGTTTCAAATTTGCCATTTGAAATTTATTTTTCCTAATTATCGGTTTCAATATTTGTATTTACCATTACTCCTCCTTAGTGACAAGAGACATCACAAGAAGAGAGATTTTATTAAAGAATGAATGTTAATTTTTCGGTAAATATGTTTGAAAAAATACAATTTTTAAAAAATATCAACCCTTAGATTCCTATAAATTTTCTCTGATGAAGATTAAATTGACTTCGAAACATGTTCGGACCCTGTAGTAATATTTTTCTTGGAAATTTGCATTTTGTGCTGACCTTTTTGTGTAAAGTTAACAGATGTTGATCGTATGGTTTCTTTTTGTGTAAAGTTTGTTCATTACACAATTTGGTTTGTAGGAAGTGGAATATATTTTATCTGCAAATATAAAAACAGATACATTAAGCTCAGACTTCGATACTGTTTTAGACAAAATAAGTTTTTATGATAAAGTGGTACTTAGACACCCAATAACAAATATTATACTTTTAGTTTTCACATTAACAATTAGCATAATGCAACTATATTAATTTAGTCGATTTTTGGAGTTTCCTTGAAAAACCAACTGTAAACTTTCTTCAACCGTTGTTTTAATAACTTAGTTATTTCAATTCGAAACATTTATTTGGTCACACGGTATGACCAAACCATACGTATGCTCAAATAAATGTTTTGAATTGAAATAACTACGTTATAATCCAACTATTTCTTTAAATACGAATATGGACCTCGTGATTCCATTTTCCCGAAGAAAGAAGAGATATTTTCAATATTTTCATCTTCCACTTTCTGGAGACGACATACGTAGTTATTCACATAGATATGGGATACAGGACGTAAAATTGGCTCGGATCGCTTTCATAGGACGGATCATCTACATCCCGATCTAAGCTCCTCTTGGAACGAATGCAGCATTCCTTTCAATCTAGTGCCGTAAATGGAAATAGATGGAGATTGAATTCGTCCAAAGAATCTAAAGTAAAGGAGAAAAAGTGGAAAGGCCAGTTACGCGAAGTGCTTCAAGAAGCGCCTATTTGTGTACAAAAAAGACGCCCATTTTACTCTCCAATTTAGAAGCTTTCACGATTAGAAAGCTCTCTAGTAGACCAAAAGCTTAAACATCTCTTTTCATACTTTCCAACTTGAAGCAAATTCTTCAGTTTGCACAGATTCTTTCAAAATTTTCTTATAAATAAAATGTACGTCTCTGTAATTGATTTTTTTAAAGATGTAACTAAATGTTTTTTGATGAATAGAATTTTGAGTTAGAAAATATTCTCAAAACAATTATCAGTACAAATAAATGCATTTATTTGCCTCCAGTAATATGTTTCAGTAGAGAGTAAAAAAAAGTTGTTTGATAACAAGAGAGTCAGAAAGAAATATTATTTATAATTTACAATCTTGTGAAGATGAAGAGGATGAATTGATTAAAATCTGAGCATTATGGAATTTCATGTTAGAAGAAAAATGTTATAAGACAGCATAGCATGTAAGTGGATGTTTCTGATTAAGGATGCAGACACCGTCACTTGATCTCCATAACTAGTCGCCAGCTTCGTCCTAAGTCACAACTTCCCTACGCCCATGTTCACTCAGTTTGCCTTCCGGGTCTCACTTTATAACTCACAGTTTTTCCATCTCTCTGTCTTTCGTCTGTGCAGTCTTTCTCTTTTTTCCTCAAAGTTACGCGAGTAAAGGGAGGTTCCACAAGAATGGAATTTCAATGCGTTCCTACGCTCGCGTAATTTTGTTTTTACACGACCATCCTTTCGCTCCCCAGCTTGTTTTTCCAGAGAAAAAACAAACACCTTTTTTCCTTACCTCTACTCCACCTTAAGCTTAATGGACAAGTTTTCAACCATTTTTTCACCAAAATTCATTTAAATTCACTTGAATTATATTAGAAGTTTTTCCTCAGATTTTCTCAAATTATTCCAACTACAATCTTGTTTCCAAATCACAATAATCAAATATTTAACGAAGTTAATTTAATTCAACAGATACCAATTATTGATTATTTGGGTGCCTTCCAGAACTTTTCTGAACGATTAGAAATGGTACTTTTAGAAAGAAAATTTAAAACTAAAGCTATTAGAAACAACAGTGTCGGGTAAATTTTTCGAAACGGTACAATTGGAAACGATGGTTTCCAAATGTACAAAGTGAAGAAAAATGTTTTCTATGTAAGCAACTTTTTCATACCCACATGCGCATCATTGAGTATGAAAATTTTGGAAACAACAACTAAGCAAGAGAGGTAAGTAACATTTTTAGGCACCCGGCATATGTTCGATGTTTTCAAAAAGATAAACATAAAAATATTTTTAAGAATTTTTTTAGGGGTCTTTTGACAAAATAAAAAATATTTTAATACATTCATTTTTATACTCCAGTGCATGCCATTTTCATTAAAGCTTAAATAGTTTTACATTTATGTAGTTAAAAGTTTTATACTATCTGTATATTTTTTAGCAGGCAGGGTATAGGTAGAGGCTAAAAATGATGTGTGGTTAAGTTGCGATTGGCTGTCAAAATTGTAAATAGTATAAGATGCAAGATTGATATCCCTGGCATATCGAAAGCAATTATCACATTAATTTTCGCCGATATGGCCACGGTTGATTTAAGGGCAAATAACGCATGTGGGTTTGAATAACGGGCTGTAATTAAATTATACGTAACAGCTCAAGGGGGAGGGAGAGGAGGTTAGACACTTTGTAAATTTCTGTTACTGTTTGCAAGTCTCACAGAGTTGGGGGTAGAGGGGGGGAGTGCCAGAAATCCGTTCCGTAATTTAAGTGTAGCTCCTAATAGCAATCATTATTATCGAGTAGTGGGATCAATGCTCAGTGGGAAAAAAATGACCTTTTTGGTTTAAAATAACGTTCAGCCCACAAATATTGACCAAGCTGGACGGAAAAATTTGAAAAAAAAACTGATAAAATTTTCCAGAGATTTTTTGAGCCTAATTTTTGATTAGGTTTTTCAATTTTTTTAAATAAAAAAATATGACGAAAAAAATGGCAATTTTTTCTATTTGACGTTCTCGGTGCTCGCCAATAATCGGAAAATTGTTGCAGTCGCCTACCTTTCGTAGAGTAATATTATTTAAAGATGTTCCATCATGATATAATAAACAAAACAATTTTTTAGAAACAAATTATTTGTAGAAAGTGTGTTTTCTAGAATTTTCAATAATTTTACGTTTTTTAAAGTTGTATTACAAGAAAATTGGATGAAAACAATACTATAATGGAGAAAATTTCTCTTAAGGGGATGTGATATGTTATGATGTCACGAATTACCGACGGGGTTAAAAAAATATTCGGTAATCCTATTTTAAAACAAACAAAGATATCAAATTCAAACTTAAGAGAATGATAGGAAATCTGAATGGGCACATCTGTTATGTGTCATTTTTTCAAAATTTTGAAAAAAA